>JAECUM010022615.1:0-37039 GCA_016617855.1 Megalonaias nervosa | reverse complement strand
TGTGTGTGTGTGTATATATGTACATATATATACATATATATATATATATATATATATATATATATATATATATATATATATATATATAGACATACACACACAATTTGCAACAGCTTAAAGGTTTATATAACCATTTCATTCAAATTGGGTATCAGCATTTGTCTCCATTAAGCCATATTACTGTGTGTTGCTATTTTGAGATGTCAGTCATTTTATTCACAAAAAGAGTATATGACATTCTAAAATTTCTATCAGCACATCACCAGTATGCCTAGTGTGCAGCTCTACCATGCCTATCACATCTATATTTCTAAGCATCTAGTAATTAATTATTCTGCCTTTGATATGATATAGTGCTTGTGTAAAAAGTCCAAAAAAGTAATTGTGAAGAAAATTTGTCATAGAAGGCAAATGAATGTAATCCTCAAATAAAACTGTCAAAATTTTCGGAAACTTCTACATGGTACCTGTCGATTCTAACAATTGGTTACACAGGTACCCAATCAAATGGAAATTGTATTAAATGTGAACCTGAACTCTTTCTTGTGAAGCTCACATGTAGAATGTCAGTAAAACATGATGATATTGAAGCTAACATGTGAATTACCAGCAGACAGCCTTTACATGTGTTATTCATTCAGCCAACATATGAATTACCAGCAAACAACCTTAACATGTGTTATTTAGTTCAGACTCAGCCTCTAGCTGTATACTACTAATGGTAATATACTGTGTGTGCTACGGAAGTCAAACCCATGACAGTAATGTCAACTCCGGTCAACATTTCTGAAGTTCATATGCACCTCTATACAGAATTTAAATTTTCTGTTACTGAAATCCTGGGGAGATCTCATACAAGAATACACATGGTTCTCACTAATACATCTTGTCATTTGTGACAGATGGATAGTGGTAGAAATAGATATGATTTCTCAGTGAATATCAACCAAAAGGACTTGAACTGATTAGGAATGAACAAAGACTGAGTTATTTATGAAAACCATGTGCCCCCATTTCTTTTTAATGAGTCACCATGAACCCATCAGTGGATGTAAAGAAAACAACACATTAATTTTATCAAGATTATCATTATTTCCAGCAATGTAACTAACAGAAACTCAGTTACTATGAAGAGTTGTTGCTGTTGTAGGGTTTAACACAATTTTTCAGCACAAGATAGACTACACATGGTGGCCAATATAAATGGTGGAGGAAGAACCTGGGAAAACCCTGGAAAGAACCACCGACCCACGAGAAGCTACTGGCAAGCTTTCTCACATACCCACATTAGCCAAACCCAAGACTCGAACCTGTGCAGGCAGAAGTGAGATGGCAGTGATCCATAACGGTGAGCACTTTAGACCACTCTGCCACTCAGGGCCCCTACTATGAAGTGAAAAGTGCATATATTTTATGTGCATAAATAATATTACTCTGTTAATGTTCTTTTAAATTGGCATTTTTTGTAACCATATTACATCAGACCCCAGCAGATGCACATATTGATGTACAAGCTTTCACGTTATATGGCATTCAGGTAGCCTGCTATTATGAGGAAGAGCTGTACTCCATAAAGTATGCACATTAGATTAAAATGTATTTGTATTGTCATCAAATTCTTATTTAATAACCTAAACAGAGATATTGCAGCAAAATTAATTTTTTTTATTTAATGTTTTATGCTACCACTGCAAAGATTACTAGCAACTCCTTTAAGAAGTTTTTCACATGCAAGAGATTTTAGGTTTCTGATCCAAAATAAAAACCTATTATGAAAGAGAGTAATAATAATAAAAAGAAAGATAATAATATATAAAGGTTGACATAATTAGGAGCATTTTTGCAGATAAGTAATAAATGCTCATTTAATATGAAACACACTAGTCTCTGACTATTTTTAGACACTGAGATTTACCTTATTTATCTTCTAAATTATTCCTTTTGACCTTGTAGGCACCAACCCTGTTATGAAAGCAGTCCTAGATAATGTCTTTGGTAAACTTCCAACAAAGCGGAAGCAGTTCACAGAGTTATGTGATGTCTGTAAAGTGGAATTCAACTCCAGGCAGCAACTAGAGCAGCATCTTGGCGGCTCAAAACATGCCAAGAAGTTACGTATGAATGAAATCAGCCCTGTCAAAGGTACAGTCTTTGTGTGTTGCAGTTAAGGAATTTAGGATGTATTTACTGATTCTAAGAAGACATCCATCTATACAGCCATATATCCATCCATACAGACATACATACATTTAGATATATACATACATGCATAGATATATGAATGTAGATCATTTCATATTAAATGCTTGATGTGTGTATAGTTTTTTTTTATTTTTATTTTAATATCTTATACTATCAGTGTTCTTTCCAGAAATGGAAAAAGTGATACCCAGTGGCCCCTACTTTTTCCGATAGTTGGGTCATTTAGAACAAAAAAAAAACAGGAGTTGCAATAACCTTACCAGTATCATGCTTATTATATCATTATCACATGAACTCATGTGACTGATTCATTATTTTCTGTAATGAATATTCAGTTTTCCAACATTATATGCTTTGACTGAGTTATTGTACCATCAGATTACAGTTTTCTACAATTTCCATGTCTGCTAAATAATGGTGCTTACTGTTCAGATGATGGTTTATTTAGTTGAAGTTGTAGAAATTGATAAATCCATGATTCAGGTGCCTGTTATCATTATCTCTCCTGTCCTCAATCTTTGTAGAATTTACCATGACATTTCAGTCTACATTGTTTGTTCACTGTACACTTTCAATGAAAATCTCATCTTTTCTTTTCCTTTTTGTGATGATCATTGATCATCTGCTCTTGAATAATACCCAAGCTATTCAAAAATAAGTAAGACATTTCTGTCAGCTAAAGAAATTGATTGTCTTATCCTTCTTTGACAGTGAGTGTACTCCGCTCTTGGGATACATTCAATTCAGTCTACAGTCAAGAGTAATAATCTTTTATTTTCTTGGTCTTTGTCTTTGTATGCATAACTACAGGTACCATGGAATGAACTTTCTTAGGTCAAAGAGTCATTGACACACCTGTATGATGACTTGCTAATAATTTATTTTGTACTGATATACAAAAAATTTATTTTAGACTCATAAAATTTTATTATTATAAATTCCTAACATTCAGAGTGAATGACTATTTTTAATAGAATTTCACTTGTAACAACTATGACAGGGATAGCAGAAGGAAAGAAAACCTAAACTTTTTGTGGAAATAATTGATACAATCTTACCATTTTATGCCATAGGCATGTGAAATGTATTTGTCTTTTGGGCAGTGGTTTTTTTGTGTCAGTCAGTTGCAACAATTGATCCACGGGTTTGAAGAAATAAGTGTCACTCAGACAACCAGGCAAGATAATTAACTACTATGTCTTTGTCATCATAAAATGTCATCATAAAATGTCATCATCATAAAATGTCCTAAAATGTTGCTGATAATTAGGGCAAAAACTTACTTCAGGTAGAATACTGCCATTGTTTAAAAAAAACCCACTAAATTCAAGATTTTGCCTTTATTTTGGCCATAAACGATATTTCTTTAAAGTTTTCTTGTCATATCAGTTCAGATTTTTTCCAACTCTTTAACTAATTTTTTTTTTTATCATCTGAAGCGGGTTGATAAGCTAATGCAGAAGAGTCCAAATTGATCTAAATGCCTGTTATATAGGATGGTGAGATTGGAATACTCACATTGCACATTGATGAAAAACCTTAATGTGAATTTTAAAAAATGTAATTTGGGGCCATCCATATATGATGTTACACACCAGTGCTGGGGAAGGGGGCCAACTTATGTGATGATAGGGATGTTTGGGGGATTTTAAAAAATGTTATGTCAAGAAAACAAAACCAGTACCATCTACCAGAGAAAAAGTAAACTATGTAGCATTGCAGAAAAAGTGCACAGTACCGGAGGCACTGGCACAGTGGTACTAAGCACTGATTTGTTGATCAATTTGCTGAGAAATAATATTCATTGCAGTTCCTGTGCTGTGACAACTGTACTATCTCACATTGTTCCACACAGAGAAAAAGTCTTAGGAGACTTGACAAGTATTTTTTGCTGCTTGCAGGTATTAGTTGCATGTTCTCTACACTAATTCCCCATCTTAATGATTCAGTGTGAATTGAATATGGAAGAAAATAAATTTTTTCAGTCTTTGTTCAATGCATACATGCTGACATATCCTACAAAAGCAGAAAGTTTGCCAAGACAAACTAGTTAAGAAGTGGAACATAATCAAGAATGGCTCATATTTGCCAGTTAAAGTTGATAATTTCGTAAATGAGCTGAAGGTAATTTCCAATTTTAAAAAAAAATACATTTCACATTTTGGGTGAAACAAACACGTTCAGCTAAAGAAAAAGAAGTTCCATGCAAATTTTCTCCGGATTTGGCTCAGTTGAGCATTTGACATATGATAAGGTTATCACTGCTGATGATTCCGTGCCTTCTGCTGGCAATTCAGCAATGACATGAATTGCTGCAGTCCAATTACAGCTGCAGTTGCAGATTGGTGTCTTCAGTTTTGATTTGGTCAGTATGTATGAATGACAGAAATGAGGACTACTTACAGATGAACAGGGTAGAGATGAAAGGAAAGAAAAAATAGAGATTGAGTTGGTGAGCACGTTAAAGGGAAGAAGGATGATCACAGAAGATCACAGAAAGCAAGGGATGAGAGAAAGAAAACTGAACGCTGTGTAGGAAGAAAATCCTTATCAGTGCAGATCTGAATGTCAAGACCAGATCTGGTAGGACAAGAATTGAAGAGGATCACCCATTGCTACTGAAAGCTATTCTGGACATTGCTATGCATGGATCTGATTCTCATGAGAAAAGAGAGCGATGGTTACAGAAGCATTAATATATTAGATCAGTTGAATCGAGACTGAACAGTTGAAGATGGATGACTGTCATCAGTCAAAGTGGACTTTACCTTCATCTTTGCTGATGGTTTTTTTTCATCAAATCAATCATGTGTCAGTGGTCTTAGTAAAGCTGGTTAGAGCCCAAAATGATCAGCATGCAAAACATGCTGACAGCAACAATGAAGCACTTGGAGGAACTATCTTCCATGCTAGGACATAATGAGGTATGTTTCGCGGGTCAAGATGACAATTCCTAATCTGTCGAACCACTGCCAGTAAGCAGAATACACTACTGAAGCATGTGGAATATAGAGTAAGCCTTCCTGATCATGGCCAGTTGTAGCTGCCCAACACAAGCAAATTCCCTCTGTTGGAATCCAGATTCAGTCCAACAGTCTTGAGAACCAAGAAGCTGTTGGATATTTGGGTCCAGTATATATTGCAATTAGATCTGGAAAGCACTGATGGTCAACAGCATTCAGCCATGGGCTTGACTTCAGAAAGTTGCTAATCTCAAGGAATTTGATGCCATTACCAGGAACGGTATTGATTGCTTGGTCAAACCAATTCTTATGTTTAACATTGATGGTGGTACAGATAAAAGTCCACAATACCAAAAAGTTATTTACTATGTAATCCACCACTTTCTTAAACATTATCTCAACACTGTGTTCATTGCAATAAATGTACCTAGATGAAACACCTTTAATTTTTGCTTGTGACCACTACAGCAATCATTTAGACAAAAGAGGTAACACTGTCAACATTGAGCCAGAGAAGAAGAACTTTGAGTTTGCTGAAAAGACTGGCTGAATTCTGGTCACAGTGATAATTTTCAGACTGTTGCTGAATATATCAAGCGAACCAGTTCAGAGCTCTTGGAATGAGAATTATTGTTCAGAGATCAAAAATTGTACAGTCTCCACATGTGATCAAGCCATTGCTTGGCTCAGATTGTGAAATGCACAAACAACAAATGCTGTTCATAACCAAGAAACTCATATTTCTGAGTGGTAACTGGTAGGCTCTTCCTCCTCCTCTACCTCTCATTTAAACAGATGAAGGACTTAAGGTTCTGGAATGAGCAACTGATGGGGAATCACGTTTCCATCCCTTTTTGACTCTGTCCATCAGTTCAATCTGTGCTTAATTATGGGATTTTCAAAGTATGCCACGTGTACTTCATCTCTCTGGTCATGCTGCGCAGTTACTTCAACCCAAATAGTGCATCAGACTAGTGAGAGTGACCGCTTATGGGCAGTGCAAAATGATGGCCATAATCACAAATGAGGAGAATTTAGAGATGCAGATTTGCTTGATGAAGAGGAGCTTGATTTGAATGGAATATCGCATCCAAAGGACTATGATTTCAGTGGTCAAGTTTTTCAGTTTGCTTCATGAAGGAGTTTTTTACATCTGTGGGAGGAACAGAACATTGAGAAATAAATTCATGAGATGAGATGTCCAGAACATTAATACTTGGATTTTAAATCTTGTTTTTAACCATAATTTTTCTCAGCAGTATCGGTTTCCAGAGATCTAAACACAGATTGATCAAGATATATTTTTAAGTATTAAATAATTCAGAATACAATGTTGTGTTGTTGTGTGTTTTTCTAACACAAAGTTATTTCAAACCACTTTATTTTGAAAATTTTTATTGGTAGGGGTCAAAGCTTTGTGATGTCATATGTACGGGGTGTATGAGTTTTTTTATAAAAAGTGATGCATGGGGGGGGTCAGAAATCTGCAAAAATTGTGTGACATCATATATGGATGGTCCCTTTTGTATTGAATATGAATTCAAACAATGACATGACCATCGTATGTGTTAAGCAGTCATGAGAAATAAATCAGTTTTTAAACTTAGTTTTAGGCATGTAAGAAAGTTCATCACTCTACAACCCAAAAAATAAATTGCCATTGTTTATTTTTTGTTACAATAAAAGAAAAACTGTATTTCCAAGAATTTTGTGTTTAAAATTTGTTTATCATTTCAGATTTAAAGTGCACATTATGTGCCAAAAACTTTACATCAGTGGAGCAAATGCAACAGCATCTTAGGGGCAAAAAACATGAGAAGTTGTTGGAACAGCAGTCAACTGGGGATAAAGGGAACAATGAAAGCAATACCAACACAGGTAGAGAGAGAGAGAGAGAGATGTTCCATGGAAAGTAGCACTGATTAATCCATGTACTGAGTGTCTCACCTATAGTAAGCCCACTTTCCGTTACATTATGGCAGTGTTTTTGATGTAGAAGAAAAAAGAAAAAAAAATGCACTTATTGTTGCTCCATATTCTCAGGCAAATACATTACCTGATAACATTACATTGGGTTGACTTTCTTTGCTACGTCTGAATCCAGCAACTCTTACAGGTTAATTCCCCTTTATACCCACTCTCTGACTACCATTAAACCTGGTTTGAACCAGTTTTACTTTTACTGCCATGTGTTAAGATGTCCACCAGTTAAATTTGATTAATTTTATAGCTGCAACTTAATCGTTCTCATTTCTTTTTCAGAAGTACATACAGTATCTTGTATATTTTTTCATACACGAAAAAATAATTATTCTTTTCAGAGCATGAAAAATCATATATTAAAAGAATACTTTTTTGGAGTACTGACCATATACAAAAAATAAAGTGTTCAGAGCTAAACAAGGTTTATGTGACACACGATGCTTGGCAACCTAACAGCACTGACGTAAAAAAATAAACATAACATTGCTTTGTCTAATGTTACTTTCAACCAAATTACAGTTTGGGTGTTTTTTAAATACTCAAATATTTTATAAATTGTGCATGTGGTGGTGGTGGGGCAATAATGTGTAAAATAATATCTATACTATGCCAAGTGTTATTTAAAAAATATCTGTTGTGGGCAAATTTATGAACATGATCTGCGTCAAATCAGCTTGCAACGTTACTTGCAATTTTAATTTTAGATATTTGTTTCAGTGAATGTGTCTATTTTTGAGAGAGAGAGAGAGAGAGAGAGAGAGAGAGAGAGAAAAGGGTTACATTGTGATTGTAATCTTTATTGGTCAGTTACCTGATGATTGTGTTATTTCTTATGTAAATACTACAAGGGCACTGTTATATTACGTTGGCAATTAAAACCTGAGTAAGTAAATCATTCTTGTTGTAATTACAAGATCCCTTGTCACTGGGTCACATGGCTATGCAGATGTATTATAAATACACTAAATAAATATGCTTTGACCTTCAGCTTGGTCTTTTCCAGTAAATACTGGATTGAAAGACATGATTCACCTCAACAGATCAAATTAGTGAGGCCCTCTGTAAAGAAAGGAGGCTATCCATGAGGTATTGAAAATGTGTCCGACAAGTCCATTAGCTTAAGAACAGTATTAATATACTGATACTTGTGCTGAAGCCAAGTTGAAAATAAAAATAATGGCAAATGAATTTAATAAGACTATATATTATTATTCTTTGTTGTAAAACTAAAAGGGCAATATTTTTTATTACTTTGGCAAATGTAAATCTTCACAGTAGAACATTTTATGTAAGAAAAATAAAAGGGATTGAGAAAGATATATGCAATTTTATATAAGAAAAGATGTAATACATTTAATAAATTATTATTTTTATAGCCTTATGGTGTATGAATAATTAAAGGGGATGAACAATAACATGAAATACGGTAAGTCAGAATGCTATTTTATATGGATATGCAACATTTTTGTAAAATCCGTTGAGTTATTGATATTTTTTAAGTTATTGTACTGTTTATTTTCATCACATTTGTCTTCAAATGGCAACATACATTATCTCCAGTGAAATATCCTAGATGCTGTCTTTAGGCATTGACTCTAATTATTACTTGTTTCTTTGATGCAGTTAGCATTTATTTCAACGCAAGCGATTCAAAATAGGACATTCATAAAATGTGCCAGTTCTGCACAAATTGCTCTTTATCAAACATTTGTAAAGTTTGTATAGTGTAAACAGAGAATACATGGTCTAATATTCTTAAAAACAGCTCAAGGACAGCAATTAAACAGAGCAATGTGTATTCTCAGCAAGAAGTGCTGAGCCTACATCTGACTTCAGAATCTCTGACAAGACTCATGGAGGATGCCAAAATGCCCCCTCCACCACTATGAAGATTGAGAAGACACTGCCAGATCTGAATGCAGTTGGAAGGAGAGATGTATGATCTCTTTAATAAATAAGATGTACACTGACCTCTCTCAGGAACAGATACACCTCATGAAAATCTCAGCTCATGAAATTTATGTGCAGTTTAAATGAATCTAGAATGGAGACATAGTGGTGTCAGTTGGGCGGCCTGCCCAGACCAGTATCTCCAGTTTTTATCTGTGGGGCATGGCCTTGTAGAAGAGAGATTTGAACCTCATCAGGTCAGTGCTTGCTGCAGACACCCCTTTATCACAGCACAACCTCGTAACCAGGCAGTATTGACCACTTTTGTTGGATTCATCTGGTATAGCTTTAAGGATGAGACCTAATCAAGTGCAGAATCCCTTAGGGATCTCCTATTATGTATATTATTAATATCTCCTGTTGTGCTAAAGTATCATTAGGTGAATTTCATCCATTAGTAGAATGATCATGCTCCTGATGGGTGACACAGGTAGAGGTTGAATAATATATAAGACAGAAAGACGTTTTCCATCTTAACAAAAGGGCTTGATTCAGATGTAGCAAAGATAGTCATCCTAATGTAATGTAATTGGGTAAGAATGATAGAAGAAACATAATTTACAATAAAAAATTACTTTTTACTTATCTTCTGTCTGCATAATAATGATGATTGTCACACTTTCAAAGAAGTGTAGGGATATTGTGATAACAATCTGGGTCAATAAATGATCAATTGGACATACTTACATGCATATGTAATATACATCAACTCCTTGGGCATTATTAAAACTAACACATTAAACTTTTGTCATTGATTGTCACATAGGTGTTGATTTTGGGGGTCTGGCTATTGGAGAAAAAGGGTTGATTGTACATTGCAAATAACTGGAGTTGTTTGTCTCATCATTTTTTCTGAGGACCCCCTTGTGACCTTGATTTGGGTCACAGTCCGAGGTTGGGAACTACTGCTGCAGTCAAATGGTACAACATAAAAAAAAATAATCCCACTTCAAATATATGTTCAGTAATGTAAAGTTTGTTTCTTACTTTCAGCATGTTCTTTTGTGTTTATTGTTTGTTTTTCACCATATGATTTATAGTATGTATGTATGTATGTATGTATGTATGTATGTATGTATGTATGTATGTTCACTTGCTGAGCATGAAAAGACAATATCGATATGCATCTTACATTGACTCCTGAGCCAAGCAGTCTTCACAAGAAATTAGTCAAGAGGCTCAGACTTTGAATTGGGGTTTTAAAGAGTTAAGTATGGGGATATGTTTTACAACCACAAATTCTAATTTTATTTTTTTATTTAGTTACAGGAAATGAAGCCGACACTACTCCTATTGTAGAAACAACAACAGCTTAGGATCTGCTAGACAAGAAGTTTTAATGTAAGAATATATATTGTCATTTTATTATTGTAAGTTGTGCTTTAGTAACTTAATTTTGCTCTTTGCTGAAATTTCAGGCAAAACATGTCAGAAAGAAGGGAACACAGTATTTGGAATTCCATCTGTCTATTGTTTTTGTATCCATCACACTAAATTTATCTTCCACACTCAGACTTTGATGCAGATAGAGATAACTCGATAAATGAGATCTTTGTATGCTGTATCATTAGTAGAAGGTGTTGTGTGTTCCACATTTGGGGTCTGGTTCTCAAGATCAGGGTCAAAGATTTTTCATTTTTACACTTTAACTTGATGTCTGCTTCAGATAGAAGGATGAAACTTGGTACAGTTTTGTTTCACTACTATAGTAAAAGTCATTTAGGTCATGTATTTCTTCAAAACCAACTATTTCAGTAATGGTTATCGGTTTTTAGAATTTCATTGCACATACCTTTAAATAGTGATTGTTCACTTTATTTGGATCCACATATATCCATATTCCTTACGGAAGGTCATTACAGTACAGCTTATGTGTATTTTAAGAAACGCACACATCATAGTCGGGTGGAGAGGATTAAGAAGAAGCCCCCCACCATCTCTCCATGCATCCTGATGGAGTTTCTGTGGCAGCTAGCAGAGAATTGCTTGGCCTACCACGCTTTCTTGCAAAGTCATCAAAGATGCCCACCACAGAGTACACGTGGTCTCTATCAAATGGGCGTGGTTTACTGTGTAAGACCCCTGCAAGCATGCTATGTAGAGGTTTATGGAGAGAGGTGTCAATTGATCTACATCATTATCAGATGATTACACACATTTCGTAGTTCTACTGAAGATTAGATTATATTATCATAGTCTCAATGCCTTGAAAACTCTATTAATACTACTGTATTGACACCTTTTGCACTAAATTTATGTTTTTACTTTATTCCAAAGAATCTGAACAAACTTACACACTGACTTGACAAGACCTTGTTGATCTTTTCTTGAACAGTGCAAAGTTATTGTACTGTTTAAACATGAAAAGTAACCCTTTGAGATATGAACATTTTAAATTCCCGATGACAGCCACTTCCTTTTTTAAAAAAAAACAACATTCCGACAGAAAACACTGAATTTACACTTAAATGTGAACCACGTGTTTATTCCTTGAAAAGTAATGACCCAGTCACGAGGCTGAATATACATGTATGCAGCTATGAACTATAGTTCAGTTCTGACTGCATTATACTGTATAGGACTGGTCATTGAATTTATTGTTGTTGCCAGTTGGGGTATTTTTATTTTAAATTTTTATTTTAATTCTATCATTCATCACAAGGTAAATTGCTTCAAATAATATAACAAATTGGAAACTTAAATGATCTCTCCCTAATGAAGACTTGGCTTAAGCAGATGTTCAGCAGAAATCAAGGCAGTGACCATTGTAAATACTGTTATAAAATTTTAGCATCAAAACATGGAAATTAATATTTTGTACTTTAAAGATACAAAAAAAAATTTATAGAAGCAGGAATTTTATTCTGGCTGTGAATATTTCATTATATTGCTAAATATACTAATCGTGAATTAAGGCTTTATAGCAAAAACATGATTGCAATACGTCGTTTCCTTTAATATTGTCAACATAAATTAATTACCCAAGGTAATATTTCTTTTTCTCTAGATGGACTGGATCTGTTTCAAGAATCAAGCAATGGAGGAAAATTTATTGTTCAGCATGTGGTATGGCATTGTTAAGAATCATGAAATGTACACATCCTTTTATACAATAAATTCTTTTTATGAGATAAATGTCATTAATATTTTAACTGATCTTCAAGTAGGAATGATTGTATCTTGTGTTGCATGTTTTTTCAATAAAGTAGCAGAATAATCCAGTAAAATGGTTTTGTACTTTGTTGTCATTTAGTCATGTTCCATCAATATTTAATATGTTTACTATATTTAGGTCTTGCATCTTTCGTACAAAAAGACCCCAGGTGGCCAAGTAGTCTAAAGCACTCACCTTTACCAATTACCACCATTGCACCTGTGCCTGTACGAGTTAAATTCTCAGGCTTGGCTAATGTGGATACATGAAAAAGCTTGCAAATTTGCTACTTTTAAATAAGTTAATGGAAAATTTCAGTCAACATATTCATCATACTTGGCAAAATATTTGGAGTGAAAATTCCACAAGCTTCAGAACATGAAAGAGATGAGGTGATATTGTGCCAGTCATGTAAAGAACTTGCATAGCTCTTTAAGGGTGATATTTGACTGAAGTACATACGCTGCCAACATCCACTGAAAATCGGACACTTTGTCATCAAGTATATCCACTTACAGGGTTTGCACGGTCATTAAAGGTCATTGAAAGTCATTGAAAAATGAACACCTCATTTCAAGGCCTTGAAAGTCATTGATATTTCACCTAGGTCATTGAAAGTCATTGAATTTTAAAGAGTTTAGAGATTTTGCTTAAACAATAAAAAGTGATTGAAGATTTTACTTTCCAGTCATTTATTTTATGTTGTGTGACAATTGGAAAGTACAGTTTGATTTTCTGTCATATGCTAGCAATTCCACTATTGTAATCCACATGAAGTAATCAGATATCACGCATAGTGCCCCTTTCACATGATGTCATTAACACTCCTTGACTTCACTAAGTTTGTCACATTGGATCCTGGACAAGATGTTCTGTCATAGTTTTTACCATGCATAGGAGGATGTTTTACAAATGCATGTTTAAAATACGGGCTACCTAGACAATCCAAAAATGCTGAAACCCAGCAGGGTTCATCTTAGAGGATTTCGTTCAGCAATTAGGCCTACTTTGCTGACGATAGTGATGGCAGTTTATTTTAAAGCTACAAATTATATCATATTATTGAAGCTATAAAAGTGTTAAAAGTGAGAATTTTAGCTGATGCAGCTTGTCTGAAACTGAATGGGTCATTCATGTAATCAGAACCGAAACCGACATCGTTTTGAAAGCTCGAAAATATGTTACACTGCAGATGTTAACTTTTTGACAAATCTCGGCACACCATATAACAATTTCATAAATTTTCAAACAATAGATATATAATTTTAATAGGTCTGATCACCAGCATAAGAGGTATAAACTTCTGGACTAATCATTTGGTGATTGTTAGCACCAATCTATGGATTTATAAACACGGATTAACTCTTCCTTATTCATGAGGAGTGTTTTGAAGTATTATGTAGATATTTTATTTACTAGTCGGGTACAAGAATGGGTGTAAGTGAAACATTGAATAGTAACACATATTTATATTCTTTGTCTCACCTGAATTACATTTCATTTTCTTAGTAAATTAATGCAAGGTGAATTCTGATGTACAATTGAGGATGATTTACCGCCAAATTATCCTAGACAGGAAAAACATGGGCATGTATGTTTTCACTGTACTATAAAAAAGTGTTTATATTTTTGACATATTGGCAAATTCCCAAAGTCCAGAAAATTGTGACTATATGTGATTTTTAGATTTCATTTTTTTTATCAGCTTTTGGTGTAATATCTTAAAGTTTATGAGTGAAAAAAAAAATAATGAGGGTAAATCCAAAAAAGTTAACAGTTGTTCTTAAAATTGCATTATTCAAAATACCTTGAGCATAGCTACATGTAGCCTTATAAGGGGTCAGATAAATTCAATAAATAATCTATACATCTCACCTCTGTCTGTGTGGGTTCAAGTCTAGGATTCGGCGAATGTGGATATGTGAGAAAGCTTGCCAGTAGCTTCTCGTGGGTCGGTGGTTCTTTCCGGGGATTTCCCGGTTTCTTCCTCCACCATTAATACTGGCCGCCATGTATAGCCTATCGTGTGCTGAAAAATGGCGTTAAGCCCCACAACAACAACAACAGCAATCACTTGAATGGAATTTCTCCCTCTTCATTAAATTCATTGACATCAAAAAATATTTGATAGTGTAGATCTGCATTGAAAATTGTCTATCTATGTTCATGGATCCATTGGTCTTATCCATGATAAAATTCGAGTTTCACTTATTAACACTAAACCTGCATTGTGTGTAAATATGGGATGAGTAAGTATGGTTAACACATAAATAAACAAATAAAGGGTTAATCCTTTTATTTTTTATTAGACAGAGATGCTGTAATGTAAAATTTCCATCAGTAATGCTTTGAGATGATCCCCACAATCCCATTACACAAACAAGTACTTGCTTTATCCACTGCTCTAAAACTGCACAAAACTGCTATATTTAAAGAATTCATTACTATGTATTAAAACTATTTCTTCCCATCAGTGACACCATTTACATAGTCTGTTATTGCCACATAAATTAATGTGAAAGCATCAACATCCACTCATATTGTTTGCGCCTTATATTGCTATTTGGATTTGTCACTTGATCATACAGTATTAGTAATGTAATCATGCTCTATTTTTAGACAAGGAAACCCCTACATACATCTAAGTGTGGCCTTCTTTAAATGCGATTTTCAGCCTTATTAGATTCAATACAAGCTTAATTCAAAATTATTTGACCTTTGGAATGAAACAGAAGATGAAAACAGTTAATGTTTTGGAAAATTTATGTAGTAGAGCACATCTGAAATCATCACACTTTTTTACTAGTAGCTGGATGTAGTGTATGTGACAGAATTTTGTAATTTGTCTTGCAGTTTCTAATAGATTTTTTGAAATTGTTATCTATTATGTTGTCATCTTAAGATCTCTATATTGACAAATCACTTTGCTCCCATACTTTTGTAAGAGGCATTGCTCTTCGTTTACTGACAACTGGATGTAATATATGGCAGAATGTTGTGCTTGCTGTCTCACAATGGATTACTTGTACATATTATGGTCATCCTCATCAGGTGTGTTATGTGCTTGTATGATTGTACTCATACAATCTGTAATACAAGAATTACTGTACTTTTTTAACCTAAGTTACAACTGGATACAATATATGACAGAATCTTGTGAATTTGACTAGTCAGGAAAGTTATTTATGGATTTCTTTTATACTTGGAAATTGTTATCTTGATTGCATACCCATGAAGTAATCAATGTAGATCTGAAAATACCGACAGTTATGCCTTTTTTCATTTTGGAAAGATTTATGAGGAGGAGAAAGTATGTGGAATTTGAAATAAGGGTATCTCATTAAACTATCCAAAAAGGTTTCAGGAAATAAAATGAATACGAAGGAATAGTGTTTCATCAGTACCTAAAAAGTTCAAAAAATAATAATTTGGGAAAAGATTTTTAAAAAAGAAACTGAGACCATCATGCTTGTTCCAAGAAGATAGTGCACAGATCATATTACCACTTTGTGAATCATAAAGCAATCACTTGAATGGAATTTCTCTTCATTAAATTCACTGACATCAAAAAACATTTGATAGTGTAGATCTGCATTAAAAATTACAAACTAAACCTTGCACATTATTTTAGTTCATCAGGACTGTTTGAAAATAGCCAGTGTTCATTTGAAATATTTGACAGATTATAGCATGATTTTAATGATTTAAAAATGTAGCCCCTTATGGCAAAGTGGTTTAAGGCACTCGTCTTTACTGATCACTATCCATGTGGGTTTGAGTCTCTGGCTCAGCCAACGTAGATATGTGATAAAGCTGCCAGTGACTTTCCATGAGTCAGTGGCTCTGATTGGGCCTTTTCCCGAGTTCTTCCTCCACCAATTATACTGGCCGCCATTTATAGCTTGCACATAATGGTTGAAACTGGAACATGTGTTGGAAATAATCAACTGTGAATCAGACAAAGCAGAAATAAAAATTATGGATAGTTCAAAATCTTTTACCATGTATTTAGATTGCTATTATATATATATGGGACTGGGAAGGTAACAGTTAGATTGGCAACTGATGAATAAATCAAAACTATGTGAAAGAAAATCAGCTTCAAATACATGATAATAATGATACTACTGGTTGATTGGAGGTTCCAAAACATCTGCATGATCATTTCTAAGACTACTTATTAGCTTCAGAGAATTTTTTTAAACTGAAAATCATTCATCTCCCTTCCTAAAGAAATGAATCAGTGGTTTTGAGGGTATAAAACTGTACTCAAATCACAATGTACATTGAAAAATAAACAAAATATCATCCATTACAGAACTTAAAACTTTACATGCAATTATTTTTAAAATTTGAAAAGAAAACAAGCTTGCCATAAATCCAACTAGGAACTTAACACAAAATTTTGAGCAAAACTAGCATATGAATTAGCATATGAATATGACAACACATTTTCATATTGATGTAAAACAGTATTCAGTAAATAGCTGAAAAATTAAGAGTAAATGAACAACAGTTGAAAATATAGGCAGATAAAAATACATGTAATTGCTACAACTGCCAGAAAGATTGCTAGGAGAATAATTATTGATGATTTCATGTTAATCAGTCTGAAGAAGAAAATCAAACAACTGAAACTAATTTACAGTATTAGAGTTATCAAAACACTTGTGGAATTCTATCAGAATAAGTTGAAAAACAAATGCAGCGATAGAATGAGACTTTTAATGACCAAGAATGATTCTGTATGCATTCTTGCAGTAGTGTGATAATGGTGCATTGAGACCAACTAACCAATGGAGAAGCATGTGCGATGTTAACTGAGTCAATGGCCAAAGACTGTGAACAATCCAGCAAAGACATAAAAGACATTGAAATATCCAGTGAAGACAACAAAGATTATTGCTATTAGAGAAATGTCTTCAGCATTAGTATACAGATGGCATCCATACTCGATGAACTTGAGAGAAGAAATACAAAAAATGTGCAGTGATGCAGAAGAAAGATAGCTACATGATGAATAACTAGACACCACTGCAGAAAATATGCATGACACCGTTGGGGGGGGGGGTTGGATACAAATCTACAAGGGATGGTCGCGTGCAAGATGGCCTGATACTAACACAAAACAATAGGGGTAATTTGGCCTAATGCCCTTTTGGAGAAAATTTTATTAGGGCAGGGACCTCACAAATTTGGTTTGGATTGGGAAGATGAGCCTGTTTATTTAGCAGAACATGATGTATCATTATATACTCCAACGCTATATTATCGCGGGCTCTATATTATTGCGGCAAACAGGATTTTCCGGTTATTGTGTCTGGATTTCGAGTCGCATAATATTATTGGTCAAAATAATTTTACGAAATAGTATTTATAAATATATGTAAGTAATGAAATATCTGTTATATTTCTTTAATAACATTAATAAATTTGATTTGACAGGATGTTAGTATTTCTTAGTAAGCCAAATTTTAGATTTTCATATTTTCATTTTCCCGGATTTCGTATAAGTAGGAAATACATACAGTATTGGATTGTACCATGATAATCAGCGGCGTAACTACCGTGGGGGGGGGGGGGATTCGGTGCACAAAGTTTGCTGTTGGGGCCCGTGGTAATATAGTTACGCCACTGATAATAATGTAACAATATTATTCATTTTCCAACTAGAATTTAGAAATAATATTTATAAGAAAATCTTACTTTTAAGTACACATGAAATTGTGATGTATTGTGAAAGTCTTATTTATGAAGTTTGTACTATCATAATGATTTAAAATCATTATCGCTGTATATAGATGACATTGAGAATATGCAAATAAGAGACAAAACATGCGCGCGCACACACACACACACACACACACACACACACACACACACACACCGAATATAACATAATATATATAGATTTTTGTCCAACGCCCAGTGATATATTATCAAGTCATAGTCAACATCTCTGTGAAGTTAATGATAAAACAACATGGCCAGATATTCAATGCTTGTAATATCAGACAAATAAAATACTTTTTTTATGCCCTTTCTTGGAGCAGATTTTGACTGAAGTGCAAAAATGTCAGATCACATTTTTCCGAAGTATTTGTTCAGAAATGCATAGTCAAAAAAGGAAAATAATGCGGCAAATGTCTCAAAGGTAAATAAAGGACATTTATGCAAGTAGAACTTCCCGGAAGAATACTTCCATCATCAAAAAATTCAATCTTGGGTGGTATGTGGTATCCTAAAACTGGTATCTCTGCTGATGCCGTCACAAACTTTAATATTTTCTCCAATGTAACTTTGGCTTTCTCCGTGCCTCTGCTACCACCTTTAAAAAGCAATATATATATATATATATATTCAAATCTATGGTTTTAAACCAAGTAACAGAAAAATGCGAAAAACAACAAGTTTTGTAAAATTCAAGAACTAATTTATTTCCCTAGAATACGAAATGAATTTTTTTTAAAATGATTTGCAGTATAGTGAAATGAATACCAAATAGTCATAATAGTTTTATTACAAGGCCAAAGGTATAGACTATTTTGAGTGAATTCTAGTGGAATCCACGTTTTAAATTTGCTAATGCACGAATAGCCGGTTGCTGATATAGAAAACTGTTCACAGTGCAGTGTATACAAAAATAGGGGATGGTGGTTGTGTGCTGAAGAGTGGTTCTTCTAACATTCGATTCAGGAGTAAGTTTTATATAATAAACATAACAGCAAGTTTGTTATTTAATTAAATATAAGTTTCTTTTCATGTGTTAATATCGAATATATTCATGTGAAACAAAAAGCAATATATTTGAACTCGTGACTTCAATGCTTTCTGAAATGTCACGTTTTTTATACTACACAATGAAATATAACTGGTACTAATATATTAACATAGGAAAGGATATATATATATATATATATATATATATATATATATATATATATATATATATATGTTTGCAAAAATAATTACATCTTGCAATGACACTGAAGGTCAACGCACTGGGATTTTATGGGGGGGGGGTGTTTATGCAAACCTATTGTTCAAGATCTTCTTTGAAATAATAACTTTGTTATGTGGCCATTGCGCTAGCTCCCACAAACAAGGGACTGAATATATTTGTTTACAATATATCATAGAAATGTAAATGTAAAAGAAGAAAAGTTCCACATCTCTTTAGAGGCAATATAAACATTTTCCATCCAACGTCTCTCAAAATGTTCAGAACTACCTCTTTCGTGTTATCTATACAGATGTTATATATTTACCTGAAACTTCTTTAAGGTATGCCAGGAATTTTTTATATGTACTATCCTCCTTTAATCTTCTGTTACAGCCGATATCAGAGAATACTGGTTTTAGGATATGGATCAATTTTCTCTGTGTCAGAGCTGACCTTGCAGAAGGCTTGAAGAGATACTTAATACACGGCTTTCGACGCATTAACTGAAAAGTAACGTTTCAATACATAAAAAGTTGTAATTGACCCAAACTGTTCAATTGGCAAGGTTGCAATAACAAAATGGACTCTGTAGCATAACTTTTATTTGCACATAAGACTTTAATATCAACTTGATTCTTAGCCAGTTATGCGCATCTTCAGTTTACCTTTCAAGAATTGGAAACTATGAGGGGTACCAACTTTATAAAACTGGATGAGATTAGCTGATATTCACATAATCTAATACATGATGAACTTATGCTCTTAAAATAATCTTAACAATGGTTACAATCCTTATTTAATAAACAAGCTACATTATATATTGTAGTCCCAAAATCACTGCCAGGATTTTAAGTGTATAATGATAACAGGTTACAAGAGTTTTATAGGTCCAGGTTACAGCGACAGGTTTGGGAAAGTTTAAATACTCATTTATGCTTACATCAACAAAGCCAAGCCGATTTAAGCCATCTCTAAATTGTGCCTGAACTGGTGTTAAGTTTTGGGACAGGAGCGTTTCCAATTCTTCTTCTGATAGGAAACATGGTAGAGGCCCGTTCTGCATCAATGACAAGCCTAAAAATATTGATAACAAGAATCGAATGGATACTTTAGAAAAGTACCAAAGATGACGCGCGTGTGATATTAAATGAAATATATATTTAAATCAAATTAACAATTTTTCTGTTTCACGCTTATTAACTCCAAAAACGTGGCACAGCCTGTTTAGCAAGAAATGTGGATCATCACAATCACATCTTATTGGGTGTTACAATAAGTGACACATGAATGCACGCAAAAAATATCAATGTATTGACCATGCATGCAACAATGTCGTGTAAACTGAGGTACAGGAGTTAAAGAATGTCCAACATATTTTTGCTAAAACAGTTAGGATCGCTTTATATGTCAAGCTCCAATGAGAGAGAGAGAGAGAGAGAGAGAGAGAGAGTACACTTTCGCTCAATAACAGAATGAAGGACCTATACTATTCCTTTACACAACAAATGATTTGCTTTAATGATTGCTTAGCAAAATTGCAGACCAAGGCTATTTACCACAAAAATTAACATGAAAGCATCTTCTGCTCTGCGTACTGTTCACATTGCAGATATGTTGTCAATTGATAGCACATCATATTTATGACCAGTATAGTTCAAATTAAAGCTACAGCAAGTAACGAAATGTTTAATATAATGCTTACCACAAACTAGTCCTGCACCAAAATAGTATTTTCTTTCAAGTCCAGCAGAGTCATCTTTCAGTATGTATGTACCATTCTCAGTCATTTCAAAAAGTCTCCATTCTTCTTTTATTAGCTCTTGCATCATATGAGTGAGGAACTCCTTCCTTGGTCCCCCTAGGTCTGCAGCCTCTTCCCCATAAAACGTCACCTCAAGGGGTACCAGAAGGTTTGGCGCTTCCAAGATCTCTTCCATTCCCGTTTCAAATATTTTCATGCGAGACACATAGATGGGCTGAGTCTCACCCTCCAGAGGTTCAGTTAGTGATGTCTAGTCTAACTGTCTTCCAGACATTACATATTTTTGATAGTAGCGCAAGACTGCTACTGGGTCATGAATGTCCTTGCTGTGGCAACAAAAAAGAGCAAGTCAAAGTACTGAATTCAGGTGGAATTTTATAAACTAAGATGGCATCAACATATACTGAAACAACAGAAGAGAAAAAGAAGAGAGAGGGAGTTTAAGAATCTTAAAATTTGTCAACTGTATTTAACTTTCCTAATTCAAAGGGCAAACAATCATTCATGTGCATCGGGCAGTGAATCATATATAAATTTTACAGAGAACTATACTATACTCTACGCACGTGTAAACTATTTATCTAATGTACAGGGAGCTATACAGTCAACATAAATCTAAATCATACATAAGTTGTACAGGGAACTATACACTGTACACAAACGTTAGGAGCTATCTGATATTTAACCAGAATGAATGTGTTAGGTATAACGGTACCAATTGTACAACCCCAGCTGGGCGGAGTTTAAGGTGTAGGGAACATTGCATTCAGAAATAAACCACAAAACTAACTGTGATTGGTGCATTATGTTGTACTTTCTGTTAGGCTTAAAAAAAAGTTGAAACTTGGCAACATGTGAGATTATGTTAATTCATAACTATATCACATTTTGTATTTTTTATGATTTTTTTAAAATGTGGTACACATGACTGAAAATGTGTCTGGTGTAGCTAGATAACTCTTACCCCTGTCTAGTTCCAGCAGAGTTATCTCTCTTAAATGCAATGGAGTACCTGGTTCTGTCCTTGTCAAATTGAAAATCTAGCATTGTTCTCTGTGACAGTGGGTGATATGCATGCTGAGGTAGGGTAGAAAGTATATTTATTTCACAAAACATTAGCATTGAGGTCTATGGAAAAACAATTGGTACCATGATACCTGTTAGCTTGTTAGCCTCTTTTGGGTTTGAATAAAATTACTGAAATTATAAACTGTGAACTTGAACAGGTATATGAAAAATTGTTCTCCCTTTGGAGATCCTAATAAGTGAGTTATACCAGATTTCAGAACATCCTGCGAGGATCAGGAAAGTATAATTATATAGTTAGTTATATATCCAACTGAATTAATCTGTATGGAATTATCAAGTCAGACGCCAATCAAAATGTGACAGGGGCTTTTTGCTGTGGATCAGTTTATTTTTGTGAATATCATTTTATGTGGTTGAGTACAAAGGGCCTTTTCAGGTTGACCCAGATTGCTTGAATGTGCAATGGGCACCATTTTCATGGAGGAGAAATTACACGTCATTATGAAAGTATCTGCCAAGTGATATGACTTTTTTTTCTCAATGCCTTAGGAAAGGCAAATAAACAAGTACTGAAGGATGGACAGAAGACCGTCACACAAATTATCTGGTCTTGAGTCAAGTAGATCTAAAATTTAGGTTCAAAGATATACAACTTACTTGAAAATTTCAATTAAATCTGTATCTTCTCCTGATTTCTGAAAATCATTACAAGATATGTGGGTACGGTTTTAGTAATAACACTCTTAATCCCCAACATTGCATAAATACTCCGCACACATGATACCATCGTATAAATTTAGTGATCTAAACAACAGGCACTTTCTAGCCCAACGAAATGCATACGCTTTGATTCCGTCTAGGTATCAATAAAGTTTATGAAAAATACTCTCAACAGTTTATGAAAAAATACTCTCAACAGAAAACCAAAGTAAAACTTCATTTACGCAGCACTTCCTCTTCGTTAGCCAAGGTTCCGATATGATAGATAATCCTTTCTACACCTTGGTGGATCGAAGATATTTATTGGTGCTTTGTCCTAGGGACATCTATTGGATTTCATGAGCTGCCTCCAGTCGTACGTAATGCCAACTAACCAACAGCATGATGCATTGTACATTGGCCGAAAATGGTGGAGGCAATTGACCTAAAATGATACTTTGGATGTTTAACCTCGAAAGTGTGACTATTTACCAGAGGGAAGCCATTACATGTGCATTTGAGTGAAAGAAATTTGTGCAATCACGGACTGGCACTAGAAAATTCCTTAGTTATCAGTCCATTCTAGCTGTATGCTCCTCTTGTCCCGATCATGTAGGAACAGTGTTCAGATTTGAACAACTTAATTTTGATTGGATGCTGTGGCTTGCCGCCACATCCAGTGAAATTCACAGACCGGAAACACAGAAATATCTGCCCGATACGCCAACGCATGGATAGGGTTATCATATCTGAACCTTGGCTAGCGAAGATGACAGCACTTAGAAATTGAACCTTTGTTTGATATACATGAATTGAATATAAACGAGGTAACATGCTGTTAGATTAATGTTAATGCTTTAAAATGAGCAAAATGCCTGATACAATTCATTGATTATCAGACTAACTTACCTGAAAAGTTTGCATATGTTCTCTCAGATCTTTTAAAGGTACCATGCTTAGACAAGACAAACACTTTTCTTGCTCTTCAAAGGAGTCTTCTATGTCAATTATAGTGATACTCTTCTGAATCGGCCTGATGTATATGCGACCTGTCCTGAACTCCCTAATATCTTCTGCATTGCAGCTTCCATGACTTACTGTAGTTAAAACTTGTTTAGAATTGCTTGTTAGCGTTAACAGCTCAAAACCACCGCACTGATTTAAAGCCGGAAAAGAACTGGAAAACAGATAATGAATATTACATTTTTTAATTTCGAGTACGGATAATAGTTTTATATCAATTTTCACACTTAAACTCAATTTTAAACAAAAAATTATGCACTGTGATTGTTTGGCATTATGATTTCAGAAATAGAGATATGGTTAAATTTATTCAGAACGTTGATTAAAGCTGGACATATTGAATGGATGATGTTGAGTATTGAGAGGAATCGCCATCGAGACTTATATTTCAGTACATTCTTCTTGAATATCATTCAGTTAGAAAATATTTTTTTGTTAACTTATCTAAAATTTGGTTTATACTTTGACTTGGTTTGGACAAGTAAACCGTAGGACATAGCTTGTTGAACCAAATATTACTTTTCCACTTAAACGTTAAGAAAAACACTTGGTCATACAAGCAGAGTATTAAAACTAACCGCGAAAAAGGATACAGTTAGGTCTATAAATAAAATAGACCATATCTACTGAATCTGAGGATTTCAAAGTTTACATTGTGTTTCTGAACTTTTATTTTGTGGAATATTTTATTTCAAAATGCTATAGGAACTTTAAACATAATTTATGGTCCAACAAATATTAGCTTCCACTACTCCCACTCACACATAAGCTTGATGGTTTAGCAAAAAAGAACTTAATTGTTTGATTTGCCAAGAAACAATATTCTAAGTAAACATTAGAGAAAAACGTTTGAAGCTGGAATATTCTTTTCATGTTGAGGCGTGGGACAACTTGACGACGGGATTTGGTATATTTTCACATTATTGAGAGTAAGTTAATTTCTATGACTTAACAAATCCATATATTGTGAAATAGAAGTGCGCATAGAGATCAAATTTGAAAGAAATGTTTGCATCAAGAAAAATAGCAGATATAATTCACATCGACTGGCGGCGAAGGTGTATGTTCTCTATTATGACTTCAACTGTAACTCGATGAACAACCTAGAGTCGGAACCGAGTTGCAGATTACCTACCTGTTTGAGCTTTTTTGATAGTTCATTCTCCTCAGATTTAGAACGTAACATACGAGCATTTATTCTCATGCACTTCACTCGTTTCCTTCATTTCAAAGATTTGCCTATCAACTTTCATTACTTTTTTTGAAAACATATTTACCTTAGTATAGCCTGTCTCACTTGGTCATGCAAAGCATCAGCAGGAATAATAACTTTTTTTTCTCCAAGGCCATTTTTACGTAGGATTCTCCTTTCTTCCGGAGATGGAATAGTAGCAGAAGTATTGGAACTCAGACAAACAAAAGATCGAGTCATCGTGCGACCTAAATTAGAAAGATGTATCACCGCAGTTTACTTGTTTTGGTGACTAGAATCAGAACATAAAATGAGCAATATTTCCTGAAACTTTATATAAGTTTCTGTTGCATGAATGAATGAAGCAGCTAGGAATGTGTTTGTGAGACATGGATGCCCACACGTTCCTGTCGGACTAAAATTAAATGAAGAAATAAATATGCATGTATTTATAGCTCATACTTAGGTTTCATATTCTCTGTTGCAACTGTGTGTGAAAAATGTGATAAATTGCATTTGTGGAAATATTAAATGTAGCCATTTCATCAGAATTTAACAAAGTACATTTGTGAATCGTCAAACACACTAACGAACAGACATAGCTGAACAATAACAACGAAACACGGGGAGAAACTAACACATAGTAACATTTGTGGATCGTAAGACAGACACACATCATGCAGACAGTCAATACTATAGTTGGGGTACTTATTTAATATTCAGAATAATACTAGGACAGGATATTAAAAAAAAACAAACCATTGTGCTGTGTTCTAGTGGTTAACTTGAATGTTGATGTGCTTTGGTGCTGGTGTCAGATCAAAAAAATAGAGGCTATTTATTGACTCTGTGTGTGTGTGTGTGTGTGTGTGTGTGTGTGTGTGTGCACGTTATATTAGATGGATTGTTTGAAATGTATTTATCCATTCATAAGTGTTGTCTTGGGTGCTGAATATGGCGAAAACAAAACAAAAACAGAAATAAAGGAACTATATATAATAGTGATAAATAGTGATAATTAAGGGTACCTTTTCTTCTTCCATCGATCCTGACCAAATTGTTATCAGTCCTACCAGTTCTCGCCCTATATGGATTTAATCTCTGTGCAAAACAAAAAGAACACGTGACAAGTCTAAATGTACAGAAAAAGATGAAGTGGGCTTTTGTCATAGATCAAAAGATGATGCCTAGGTCATTTCATTTTGGGGAAAATCAATAACATTTCTTGGTGATTTTCATGTACTCTCCTATTGAAAGAAGACCTATTTGATAAACTAGGCTTCTTTCAATGTTACAGGGCTCATGTGTACAGAAACACATTCTATGAATCATAATGTTTAATTAAAGTTTAACGGATGTTACATTTTTACACATTAGCAATAGGACATTAGCAAGTGACCGATAGGCAAAAATTTAAATTAGTTGGTGTTAATGGTTTTATTGTTTTTCTCATAGCATTTAATTCAGTTTATTGGCTATTGAATCTGCTAAACATAATTAAACTGATTAAATGGTACGGTTGCATAAATAGAGGATCTCAAATGGGTAACGATTTAATATTGAATTTATGAAACGAGTTGAATAATGTCCAGCTTTTGCGAGCCTTGGCGAGCAAAAGCTGGACATTATTTAACGAGTTTCATAAATTTAATATTAAATCGTTACCCATTTGAGATTCTTTTTATCACATAGTTTTATTTCAGTAGAAATTATTTAGATAGAAAGAAGAACGAATAATTTCGTTCATTCTGACAGACGCTGTACCTTTCATTTGTTGTGCGTAAAAATAGTCCCAAACAAAGTTGAAATAATAAAAGTATATTATACATTTTTGATAACTATAAATCAAAGAATAACATCCAAATAAACAGAACATTTTACAAAAGGCAAAATATTTGTTAACACAAAATGTCTAATGCGTGTGATGTCACATTGTTTGATACGGTGCACAGTACCAGTTGGGTTGGTCTACACAACACAGTGACAGTGTTTACGTTGAAATTTTCCACATCACAACTAAACGTTACATTGTTGCAATATTTTTGTGAGAAGAAGATTACTGGATGCAGAAATACACATATACACGGCAATGTATTTGTGACTGGATATTTGCATTATTTGATTTGGAATATTGGATTGTACAGAAGACGTAAACAAATCTCTTTTTGAGTCGGACTTGCATTACATATTTACCGCGTAAATATGCTGTGTTTGGATAAAGTTCTGTCAGTTGGGGAGACCGGTTTATGTCTACATTCTTCTGCGACCAAAGGTGAGTTTATTTACTTCAGTAAGTTCACATTTAAACCAAGCTTGTATATAGGGTCGATTCCATGCTACAGATATACCGCCCATCCATCCCCACCTCCCACTCTCGTTATCATATAAGCAATAGTTTTACTTGTCGTTATTGTTCTTGTCTTGGAGGTTTTGCCATTTTTCATGTTAGGATATGTTATACATGACATAACAAACCCCTGTGGGGGTAAATTGGCAATATTGAGATTGGACGAGACCATTTTTTCCCAATTCCCTTTCGCGAGTTGAATCAAAAAATGGCGGCCAAAAATGTTCATTCAAAACAAACAATTCCAGAAGGCGGGGTTAAAAATGTTTTCCCACGATCGCAGCCAATCAGTAAAGAGAATACTGCACAATAATTTCATGGGCTTATTTGGACCAATCAGAATCACATAAAGTGATATGTTCACACGCATAATATCAAAAATATGAAACTTCACAAACTGTAGGCAAAATGTACCTACTATGTGATAAAATAAAGTTAAAATTCAATTTTAAAATCTTCATGGCATCAACATCTCAGGACGGCAGACAGAAAGACGAAACACCGTGATAACAATGATGTAGCTCGTGAAATTAAACAGCGGAAAATGAAGGGGTTTGTTGAAATTATATACCATTGTTCTACTAAACAAGCGCCTGTGTTCCTCCGATACAGATGCAGATGATGTGTGACTCGTAGATGAACCAGATGCAGAGGATGTAACTGATGATGAGGTGGAGGAAATCTGGTCTGCGACCCTCCTCAAGATAGATATGGCATCATCAAGGTTGGTACTCATGTCTGAATTAAGAACAAAATTAGTGATAGTTATGGAACGCCATAAACAGTACTTGCCTGGAAGCTGTTTCTATGAACCGTGTTCTGTGTTCTGTAATATTAATGAATTTATTGTCACAATGTAGAATCTGTTGCTGCACAATATATGTTTAAATTTTATTTGACTGCTTGTTAGTTTTGTTTAAATCTTTTTATTTCATTATATGCTATTGTAATATAACACTGAATGTTGGACTTAAGCCTGTCCAAAATCAAGTTCATTTTCTATTTGACGTTAATTACTGATGGGTTTTTTTTTTTTCAGACTGAACAACTACCGGTAATACATGGCTAAAATATTCTCTGTGTATATGGGGTTGATATTAGAATCGCTATGAATAGAAGTAAACATGTTTATTTTGGTCTGGGTAAAGGTTATTGGAAATTCCCCATAAATTGCCAGGTCTACCTGTTGTTTACTACATTTTGTATTATAAGTTTAGAAATAGTTATAAATATAGTTATAAAATAATTACAACTATTTTGTAAACATTAGGAGCCTTCTGTAATGTTTTTTTATTACAAAATGCTAATTGTGACCTGAGGTAAAGTAGAGGACTATATAATCTTGTCACTGAAAAAATTATTCATTTACGCTTTAAAATCTTAGTAGAATCAGTTTGAATTATTGTTGTGACCAGTAGTTCATTTGGACTGGAATTTTAATTATTTCAATTATTTCTGCTCTGGAAATACAAAAGTTCTCTGATAAACATTCTTGGAAATAGAGACCTGGGTTTATAGTGAACTACAAACAAAATGATATATTCTCGGATTTGTATTATTGCGATCCAACAAAAGACTGTTGACAAAACAACACTTTTCGAGCCATCGCAGGCACATCAACACTTTCAGCATTGGATTTAATTTGGATTTCCACTAAAGTTTATTCAAAAATTTTATCATTGGAACTTTTGTCTGCAATTCTATGATTATTTTGGGATTTAATTCACAATACCGTAAGTTCTTTCTCTTTATTTTCACCTTGTATTCTAGGGAAATAAAATCTTTGTTGAATTTTGCAAAGTCTGTTGCTTCTCACTCTTTTCTATTACTTATTTTAAAAAGACGGAGTCGTAATAATTAATGTATGTATGTATGTATGTATGTATGTATGTATGTATGTATGTATGTATGTATGTGTCTGTGTGTGTGTGTGTATGTATGTATGTTTGTGTGTGTGTGTGTGTGTCTGGGTCTGTGTGTATGTACTTATGTATGTATGTATGTATTTATCCTCATGTCTATCAAATCGGATAGTGATTACATAGAATAGTGTATAACAAATGTCAAAAATGGAGTGGTTATGGCTAGAAACTTGAGGTCTTGGAAGTGGGGAATCTCACTCACAGTAACTCAGAGTTACTGTAGTGAACAAAATGGCATCGACTTTCGCCGATTGAGGAAACCAGTATAGAAATGTTTTACATAATGAATAAAGCTCCTGAAGACAGTTTCACCAAGGTACATATGAACTGTCTTGTGTAAATGCTGTCTAACCCTAAGGCACAATGTAAAGATGCGTGCAAGTTGCAATGTTTTCTGCTGCAATGCGCAGAGTCAAGGTATCAGCGACTTTTAATTCTTTTTAAGTAAGATTCTTCCTACAAAACATGTCAGTCGGGTCTTGATGCTGAAATTAAGCATAATTAGACCTGGACAAGAAGGATTTAAACTGTATAAGAAAGAATATTGGTCAACTGCATGTAAGAAATCGCATAAATAAGAAATTCAAAAATATTATCCTTCATTTAGTAATGAAAGGTTAATTCCTAGCCCTGTTGATTATATTTTTCTGTTAATTATATTATGGCAAATTACCTCTTTGTAAACAAGATGGTATTGAAAGAAATCAACACATTCTACAGTCACACTCATACATACAATAACAACATTTAATATAACTTATCCCTGTGCTAAGCATGTGAATATATGATCAGTAGAAACGTCTGCATGCACGTTTTACCATCTGGCACGGTCATATAAATTTTTAAAAAAAATATTTTTCTTGATTTTTTTACTCATAAAAAAAAAGAAACTATAGCCTTGGGTTAGTAGCTTCTATCTGGGTCTCAAGCTGTTCTTAGATGTGATATTGAAGAGTGAAACCTGTAGTGAAACACAGGGATGATTACAATTTACCTGTCAGTCATATATGTAATCAAATAGTAAAAGGGAGGACGATTTCTCTTCTCGCGTGACCTATTTAGGAATCAACGATGACAATTCAACTACACATAGCGTAGCGTAACAAATTTGGTATCGATGTTTAACTCAAGCACTCAGCTTTGTACGTTTGACTAACTATCATGCCATTTAGGAATGCCAGACCATTTTCCCACGTTACGGCTCGACATGGTTATGATCGCACCGGCCTAATATCCAGGTGCGAGGAACTGAATGAAATACTGCCCTCACATTGGTCGGCCGCAAATGACGTAATGCACCAAGTGCAAACCTGACTTTAAGTGGACCATTAAGGGGGCAGTATTCCATTCTGTGCGTTACACTTGCATATTAAGCGAGCGTAATTGTGACCATGTGTATTCCGAGTTTGCTCTGACAAAATTGTATGCCCAAAATTGTTATACTACCTTGTATTATTCATGGGGAGGGGGTCAAAAACTGAAACTGACCATAAGTCACTAGTACCAACCAACAATAAGCACAAAAATCTTGGGAGATCTACCTTCTAGAATTCAAAGCTTTAGATGGGTTTTTTGAGATTCAACTTTTTTATTGTTCATCTTGCTGGCAGAAATCTATTAACGGCCGATACTATACCCAGGACACCTTTAAGTTATCACTCTGAGAGTGACAGAAAATTTAAGTCCAAGACTAATGCCTATGATAATTTCGTGGTCAGCAATTTGCCCGTATCAAATACCCCACTTGAGCAAATCAAAGCTGAATATGGAAATAAGGCGATTTGCAAAAAACTTATACAATTCTGTTAACCGGGGTAGCCAGAGAAATCGGGTTATAGAAGAAAATTTGAATCGTACTGGTCAGATAGGGTTGAATTTACAGTGCAAAATAGTCTCTTAATGAAAGTACATGCTTGGTCGAACCAGAATCACTTCAAAAAGAAATCCTAAATAATAATTGCAGATAATGGTCTGCATTACACATCCGCTATACTCAGTTTGCGATATACCATGGATTCGGGCTTGTTAAAAGTAATGCAAAAAATATTCACAGAATAATGGTCTTGCTTCAAGAGCTGTTTAAATAATGACAAGAAAGCTTAGAAAGGCATACGATCCTTCCAAAACTGTTTTGACATTATCGTGCAACATCATTACTGCTGAATTATTGATGGGAAAAAAATTACTAGCTATTTTGCCAACGGTACCAGAAAACTTGTTGCCGAAGTGGTAAGATTTAAAGAAACTGAAGAAATCGGAAAACTATAAAATGCTCAAAAGAGAAATTATGAACTTCGACATAGCATCCAAAATATGAAAACACATCCAGCAGGGAATAAAGCATGGATGAAAGATAATTTTTCTTCAAGCATTGTTAAATCTGAGGCATCTACATCTCGTTCATACATTGTAACATTATACATGTGTAACTGACCAATCAGAACCTTCCGTGCATGAGTCATATTTCCACTGGCACTATCTAGAGGCGTCTGCCTCTTTGATAGCATTCTGTGTTAAGACCTCACGGTAGTCACTTGTATATTTTAAAGTTATTGATAGTTAGAACACTGCGTCTCATCTTACGTTTTAACGCAATAAAACAACATGGTGTCAGATGTTAGATCATAATTGGAATAGCACATGGATCGTAAATGGAGATTTTGAAACAATAACTTTACAATCCACGGAAGATTTTGCACTAAATTAAAACCTTAAAAACGTTGAAAATTCTGCATACGACTTAATACCTTCGAAATGGATCTTTCCGGCGTACCAATCCCTACCATGGACTGGGACAATTCCAACCTTACCACATCATGGGATAAATTCCAACAACACTATGAAATAATATTTAACGGACCGATGAGTAAAAGAAGTGATGCGGTCAAAGCCAACTATATTCTACTTTGGGTAGGTGACAAAGGTAGAGAAGTTCTAACCAAAAGGAACCTCTCATTACCCATGACGTCCCTGAATACCCATGGCAAAAAGTAGCCACAGACCTATTTACATGGCATAATAAAGAGTACATTGTTGTAGTAAATTATTTCAGTCGCTACTTCGAAGTTAAGGCACACGTAAGCTCAAAAAGTTGCACTGTTATCAATCACATGAAAAGCGTTTTCGCGCGCTTTGGAATACCGGAAGTCGTTGTCAGCGACAATCAAACATGCTATTCTTCCCGCGAGTTCGCAAGCTTCGCAAAAGAATGGGGCTTTAAACACGTTACATCGAGTCCCACACACCCTCATTCGAACGGCCTAGCAGAGAAAACAGTTCAAACTGTAAAGAGAATTCTCTCAAAAGCAAAAGCCGACGGCAGAGAACTACTTGTAGGCATATTAGAGTATCGAGCAACTGCTCTTGATATCGTGTTCTCACCAGCATAATTGTTGATGGGGAGACAGCTCAGATCAATTTTCCCAACAACCCGCGAAAAATTAATTCCCAAAACACCCATCACCGCTGAGGTCAAAAAGAAAATTACACTTCGTAAGAAGAAAACAAAGAATTATAATGATAAAAGTGCAAAACCACGTAAACCACTTAAGGAAGGGGAATCAGCCCGAATTCAATTGAAAGGTCAAAACTGGGAACCTGCCGTTGTAACAACAAAATACAGCGAAAGGTCATACACAGTTCGCACCAAAGATGGTACCATTTATCGTCGCAATAGAAGTCAGCTCATGAAAACTAATGAAACACACCCCCTACAATGTAATATAAATGCGCCCTTCTCTCAGATTGAAAACACACCGTGTACAGCTGTATCACTCCCCGCAAATGCCAGTAAATCAATTTCAGAATCAATGGAATCTCAGTGTTTCAGCCAAAGTACGCCTGAGCCTGACGCAACAATCCCACAAGAGTGTCATCAAAGATAAGGACCAACAGTGTACATTAAATAGCAATCAAACAAGCAACAGGATCTTTAAAAAAATATACAATGCATTCTCAGTCTGTCTCAGAGATTTATTCGTTGATCATTGTAATCATTGCTATCAAAGACGCGCTTGATTTTGATATATTAGTTATAATGTTAATTTCTCTTTGCATTTAATAATAATAATAATAATAATAATAATAATAATAATAATAAAAGTTTTTATTTGATGAGGGTGACACAATTACTACAAAAACTAATTTTCTTTGTGTCCCTCAGTTATCTACATATGTAGAGGCAAATATATAAAATACAGCTGAGAAACATATCGTACAGAAAAGGTATAATGATTGATATACACAGAAACAATTAAGTGTGGACACAGTACACACAGCATTGTGTACACCACCATGCATGATTAAAAGCTTTTTCACACACACACACACACACACACACACACACACACACATGGGTGAACGCCCAGGGACATTTTATATAATAAAATCCCATTTCAAACACCTGTGACGAAAGGAAGGCACTGAATGTGCTTTTTTAACATATATATAGGTAGACAGTTCCAAATGATTGGACCTAAGAAGGCCAAACTATTTTTATACAATTACATTTTGGGCTTAGGAAGAAGAAAGTTATAATTTGACATAGAGCGTAGTATCGATAGGCTAGAAACTGTATTGGCATTATTTGTCCTTTTACTGAACATATGATTTATATAGTTAGGCGTAGAATCATTAAAAACTAAGTCTTTCCACTTTCAAAAAAATTCTTTTACAAGCATTACCACGTATGATGTCACTCATATGCATACGTACTATTAATTTCATGTCGTACGCTAACATTATTCTCATCTCGTTTTATGTCATACTTGCTTTACATACCTTACATATTGATTTGAATGCATCTATCGCTCTCCTTTTCATAATATATTTGCTGAGTGCGCTCCTGCACATGCGATACTGGTGACATATATACATATTTTATTGAATAAAATATATGAAATGGGTATAGATCCCTACTGGAGTTATTCTTCAATAACAATACAATCACCTTCACTATTTAGCACCACCTGGATCAACAAGTTGTTCTCCGCCTTTTTTCTGACATAACTTGTGGTGCCACCAGGCATGTCAGAAAAAAAGGCGGAGAACAGCTCTTAGGTGTACAGTACCGCAATAAACCAATATCAAGAGAATAAATTAAAGACAACAGCAGCACAAAAACCACGTTCACCAATAATAATAATAATAATAATAATAATAATGAGAAGAAGAAGAAGGACAAGAATTTACTTGACATAATTGATCTGTTGATGGTGCACAAAGTTAGCTTTTCTTAAACTTAATGGTTTCGCTTGTTTCTGTTACTTAGTTTAACACATTAGAGTTGTAACACTTCATATAGACCCAAACTTAAAGTATCAAGAGATGCTAACTGTTGATACACTTTCCACGTTTTTGATTTGTTTGATCTATTTGAAGATGTGGACCGTTTGTCTTTCAAACGGCTCATCACATACCACTTTACAAATCTGGAAGTCATTACAGTGATGAAACATACATCGAAAGAAAGACAGCAAATGGAATCAATTTCTTTTCTTCTGTTTGAATTATCCCAGTATCATGTCTCTATGATTCTCGTAAAATATTTTCTGTTTTCACAGTTTAAGAGGAACTTTACAAAACCATACATCACTATAATAGTTCCATCGCCGATTTTATTAAAAATGTAGACGCACCAGAAATAATATGTAGATGGAAAACTGGAATTGAATTATAAAACTACCTGACATTGATAATTCAGTCAAACTAGATATTCATATAAAATACAAAAGTTATTATTTTGGTACTAGGTTTTATATATTGGAAGATAAAAGACTAAAATTTTGGCTGATAAAGAAGATGAAATGTGGACAGAAATACAAACTACAAAAGAATAATTTAACCATTATGCCAATTGCTACAACTCGTTGCACAAATGTTCCATGCACAAGGTTCGTGTCAATTTTGATCATATGCTTTCGTCTTGGAATGCATTGCTGTTGTGGCCAGGACAATTTGTTACTTTTGACATAACATATTATTATTATTATTATTATTATTATTATTATATTTTCTTCTTGTTCGCACTGCCAATGACATCAAAGTAGATAGTGATACATATGCCTCAGATTTGCTTCGCATGTAAGACAAAATAAATTCTTTAAATTGCCGGACAATGTAATTATCTTCATACTCAAAGATATCTGCTTTCCAAACTATACAGTGACAGGACAGCAGCGACTGACCTAAAAATACACAAAAGACACACACATACGTATATAAACACATATCGATACATAACTATTTACATTAATACATGGAATCCTCGTGATTCTGTCCTTCCTCCTATATAAATCTTTTCATGGAAAGAAAGAAAGAAACTGTGCTTTTAAGTTTTTCGCGAAATTTTTCAAACTTATGACGAAAATATAAATCAAAATGAAGAGTTTTCAGTTCCATGGGCAGTAAACCCTTTAGTGAATTTTGAGAAATGCATATTCATATCCATGAAAGCGTTCTCATTCTCCAGGGAAATATCGCGAGTGCATACAATCTTTAATATAACCACCCACATGTGTCTGGGCTACCAAAGAAGAGGTCGCCAGTTTCGAAACTCGCGGTGACATCCCATTTGTTTAAAAACTTGTTTGTATTTTTATGTTCAAACTTTCTTTTAAACTCGCTCATCCCTATTTTAAAAATAATTATTTTATTTTATTTTTTTATTTTATTTTATTTTTTTGTATATTCGCGTCCTAGGACGGGCAATTAACCAAGTCTCATATATAAACACCCACATTTATCTGCGTGTCCCAGCTGCAAAACAATAGGTCGAGAGTTCGTAACTCGCGGCGGCATCCCAATTTTTAAAATACCTTTTTGCTAATTTTATGTTCAAACTTTCCATTAAACTCGCTCATCCCACTTTGTTTTACATTTTTAAAATTTTTTATTTTTATCTTGAAAATGTATCACTCCCGTCCTAGAACGAGCAATTGCTAGCCTTAATATATTAATACCCACATTTATTTTTCTGTGTCAGGCTGCCAAACAAGAGGTCGTAATTTTTTAAAATACCTTTTCTTGTATTTTTAAATTCAAACTATCTTTTAAACTCGCTCATCCCATTAATTATTTTTTTTGGTTTACTTTTTTACTTTTTTTTATGTTGAAACTTACTTTTATCACTCCCGTCCTAGGACAGGCAATTGAACTAGGTACAAATAAATACCAAATAGATGCTACTTAAATCGATGGATAGCAGGTAAAATCTAGCATTGGTCCAGCAGTCAACAGAAAGCAGAAGGCCAAAGCTTAGACCGTTCTATGAGAGAGAGAGAGAGAGAGAGAGAGAGAGAGAGAGAGAGAGAGAGAGAGTTTATACCCTAAGGGCTACGTGCTATCATTTAAAAATCGTTGATGTTGTTTTGTTTTTGTTTTTTTTAATTCTGATAGAATCAATCGCCTTTCCTTGATATTTTCAAACATCATTTGCTAAATTTTGGGTATATTCAAGCATGATCCGTGCTTCTTTTTCGTCATAACACACTCCAAAGGGGCAAATGTTTATTGTCCACGTATTAATTTCTTTCAAAATATATAACTACCCCCCCCCAAAAAAAAAATTCAATACATTTGGATAACAGAGTGGGGTGTTTCAAATGCACTAAACTCGTGAATAAGGGATTCTAGTAAAAATTATATTCGCTCTCCTGGAGGTAAAAGAAAAGAAAAAACAAACACTAATATGTCGCTGCAAACTGGATTCAAGGGGGGGGGGGCGCGAGAAGAATTGAAAACCTATAGACCTTGGACGAATAATGCGTATGCACGTACGGCCGGTAATGTAATATATACAAAAAGTGGCGGGCAACAAATTTTGGGCTTAGCGTGTATGCTACGTGAGGTCATTAAACATGGTAATTAATCC
>JAECUM010022614.1:0-34414 GCA_016617855.1 Megalonaias nervosa | reverse complement strand
CAATAATAATAATAATAATAATAATAATAATAATAATAATAATAATAATAATGATGATGAAAGAGGAAGAATGATGCTGACGATTACAGTGATGATTAAAGTGGTGGTTGCAACAATGATAATAAAAGTGACGATGATCTGTTTATGCCGTAGTTGTGTTGCTGTTGCTACTGTTCATGGTAATTATGACAATGGTACTGACTGATTACTTTTCCTTCACATAAAAGTTAGCGCTGAGTACTGAAATGTCTAAAGTTGTTAGCAAATTGCATATACTGGTTATTTATTACCCCATTCATGTTAGCAAGATCACATACCAGTACACATATACACATATATATTTTTGCATACTTATATAAATTTAGTAATGCCTATGGATTTACACGCCCATATAAATTTGTATTGTTTGTAATTTTCCACCAACTACTGAGATAGTGCAGAAGGAATTTGGCTCATCTGAAAATTTGCACCTTATGCAAAGTTTAGCTTATGTGCACTGTGTGTGCCCACACTGCCCTGAAACAAAAGAACTACAACATATATTCAATGGCTGCCGAAGGTGTCAGAAACATAGAAACTCCCTGAAGAAAAAGCAACACGCAATAGGATCACCACAAACTTACGAAGATTTCCTCGTTCAGGAGAAGGATATAAATACAACAACCTTTAAGAGTATTATTATATTCCTAAAAAAATTCGGCAAATAAAGGAAAATCTAGTAAGGGTAAACTACCAATTAATCAAGCAATCTAAACCTAATCAAGGGCTAATAAGGGCATACCCAGCGAGGCCTTGGCTGGGGGTGGGGTGGGGGTAGGGTGGGGTGGGGGCTGAACCGGTTGATGGAGGAAAATCCGGACTCCATTACTTGTGAAAATCAGCCCTGCTTCTCTTGCGTCAATACGTGAGTGAATGTACTTGTCTAGGCAATGCAGTAAAGTGATTGCTTTCCCCATATCAATGAATTACTATATAACACTAGCAATCAAACACAGTTGTAAAACATATTAAACAACCACTCAACAAACCACACAAAATACTATACTAACATCTTTACTTTAAGCTCTTTAACGTATTATTGGTGTACACATCAAATAAAACTAAAACTATAAATCCCCAGTTAGACTATATATGGTCGCTAATTACAGCCAGCCGTCACATCCAGCAGCAGAGAAGCTGGACAGACCACTTGCCTAGATGGGTTTGTTCGCAAAAATGTGGTCTCTACAAAGGCTGAAAATACAAGGTCAATAACGTGAAACCGAAGCCTCTAACCGACCGAGATTCCTCTAAATTGGGTTATAGCTCATTTTGTTACTTTATCGCTGACGTTTTATTTTCACTTTTTTATGTGACTTGTTTGCTCGCCACTCACTTACTGTTGGTCGTCAGCTTCTCTGCTGCTGTAATTAAATCATTATTATATCAATAATGTAATCTCACACAGCTAAACTAGCTCGACAGCGACTAGAGGCAATTAAAAAATATATTCCAGTGTGTGATTCTGTTAAGCAAAAATTACAAGCGCATCAGGAATTTCAGGTGGAATTTGCAGAAGATGCAGAACAATTATTTAAACCGGTTAAGAAGTCTACCAGATAACCTCTTCCCACGTTAGAGAAAACCGCTGAAGCAACTGGAAAAAATAGCAGAAAGAACTAAAAAAACAAAAAAGATTGTACGAGAACTTCCAACTGAAATAGCTGCGGCTCAGCCACAATTACAAGAAGAAGTACAACAAGTACTTGAGAGTGTTGGCAAAGTTCGTGAGGAGGTCGGCGATGTGAGGGATCTTGTTACGCCAAAACAAAAACCGAAACCAAAACCACCAGCCCGATTTACCGAAGAAGGTCATAGACTGCTCCGAGAAAATGATGTAATGGTTGCCGCAACAGGATATCCATATCGTGATAAATTATTAGATCCAGCCACCGCTAGCGTTTCAGAAAAAATGAGTTCCTTTTGTATTTCGAAAGTCTCATGGTATATCCAGAATCACCGATAAATATAAAGTTGATTTTTGCAAATTTTAAGAAACAAGTCGAACAGGCTAAGAGAGCGCCCTTACCTGGATATATGTCATCGTCAGAAAAAATGATATTCAGCACACATCGTGCTGAGGAAGAAGAAACAGCTGGAACAGCGCCCTTACCTGGATATACGTCATCGTCAGAAAAAAAATGATATTCAGCCCACATCGTACTAAGGAAGAAGAAACAACTGGAAGTGGTATTGGTACAGGTACCAGGGGAAGTGGTCTTATTACTCCATGTTCCAATAATGTCCTTGCCGATGTTGATCGACTAGAAATTTTAATCGGGGAAAAACGAGCCTGCAATAATTCCCCAGAAATCATTAGCGAGATAACATCGATTTGTCAGAGATTATTTACAGGCGGTATCATGGACATTAATGTGTATCGGTCTCTCATCGATGAAATCGTTGATAATTACCACAGTGATTAAGAGTAGCAATTAGTGACAAGAAAATAAGATGATCATACATAATACTCAACGTGGACTGACCATGGTCAGGGTGATAAATTCGAGATTACCTACGTATAAAGCGATCTACGATGATGGACTCGGTGATGTTGTTCAGGGTCTATTCAGAAGGATAGCCCCAAACGCAATACCGATTGCAAAGCAACTGGGAACGAAAGCTATTGACGTTGTTCTTATGAAAGGTATTGGTGCTGTTGGTGATGTTGCCAGCAAAGCATTCTCAGCAATCAAACATAGACTAGCACGATTAGTACGACGAAAACCTCAATCAGTAAATTTACCCAACACATAAGTCATGCCTGCAAATGTTAGTAAAATAATAAATCAAGCTGCAGATAAAAAATTAACAGAGTTGGCTCGTGAAAAAGAAAAAAAATATAACTGCTAGTCTGATAGCGGGGAGTGGTCTTCGTGTTAGACGATAACAAATATAATAAAGATGTTCAAACGGGTATCTGATCCTGCATTCGACATGGACCCTCCAGTACGCAAAGATGAGTCTGTACGCGATTATCAATATTATTCTTATGACGCACGTGTACCTGACGCACGTGGAAGAATTGAATTACAAGTTCAAGATACAAGCAGATATTTCTTACCCGCTGAGGCATTCATTGAGATCAAAGGTAGACTTTTTTAAAAGCAGATAATACAGATAGTACAGATTACGGAATTGGTGATAGAGTTGGTTTTGTTAACAACGGTGTCATAGCGTTATTTAACAGTGCCACATATGTAATCGACGGAAAAAATATTGAATCACGCCTGGAAAACGGTGACGTTGCCACGAAAATACTTGACAATTGCAAGATATTCCGATGATTACTCAAGGTCAGCTGGCCCGTCAATGATGTTTGCAAAGGATGCAACTGATCATCCAGAAAACAGAAACGTGCGGCTGAATGCAGCTTGGGACACAGTTGTATCAATGAATGAAAATTTCAACTTGGGATTTGCATCGCGTCCATCAATCTTAAACGACAATGAAGTATTTTCATGTGTGATTCCACTGTCACATATATTTGGATTCTGCAGAAATGTTAGAAAGGTTATATTTTTCGCTAAATACACTGTAGTACTTGTAAGAAAAGCCACCGACGATGATGCAATATGGCACGCTGAAAGAGATGATCCAGCTGCAACCGCAGCACCTCATGGAAATGTAATACTGACAAAACTTTCTTTGTGGATGCCAACAATGATTCCATCGATTACCGAAGAACAACGGTTACTTTCTTTTATGGAAAGTGGCGGTAAATCAACGTTGTCATGGTTGACTATGACCACATATAGTATTCAAAGTAACATTAATGGTTTATTCACATGGCAGATAGCATCACAGCATGGTGTCTCTGCACCGAAGCATATATTTATTGTTTTCCAAGATGCTGCACGAGTAAACTCACAGTTACGTAGTGTAATGATGTTTGACAAACTTGGTGTTACTGAAGTTTCACTGAGGATAAATGAATATCAACAACCAGCTGAGGATATATTACTGAATTTTGATAACAATCATGTTGCACGTGCATAACATCGTTTGATGACATTCATGGGGTGTGATCAAAATGTTGATACTGGTTTGCAAATATCTCAGTGGGATTTTACAACACTGTATCCGATTTATTATTTCTCACTGGAACACTTGGATTTGTTCATACAATCAGTAGTTGATATACACTTTCGAGCTCGTGTAACAAGAGGAGCAGCTGTTGCTAATTACAGAGTAATCGCTGTTATACTCTAAGACAATATAATGCTACTTGAAGGTGTTGGTGGACGAATGAGAGTCATTGATGCCCCAGTAGAAAACGCGTAGTTAGATCACTCGTGATAATTATAATGTCATATCATCACGTTAGTGTCAGTCTGACTCCTGGTCAGATTAAAAAACTACAATCAGTATCAAATGAGAACTGTGGAATAAAAATATCATTAAAAAAGAACAAATCCAAGGTGGTCCGAATAAACTATCATTGTCAGAACGTCAACTCAGGCACTTCAATGAAGCCAAACGATCAAAGACCGGCATACGACTATATCTTTCTGCGGGTGCTTTTAAAGACATTGCTAACACGGGTGGCATATTTGCACTTCTCGCAGCTATACAAGCGTTGATAGCCGCTGCAGCCCCAGCTGTTGCAATAGCAGCTGCACTTGGTGCTGTTGGAACTGCTGCTGGAATGGCATTAAAGAAAGCAACAGGACAAGGAATAAAAACTTCCAAAAAAAGGAAAGGGTCTAAGACTGTCAAGAACTCCCCATTCGTGATACGGAAAAGGTTTAAGACTTCCCGGGGCACTTCGTTGATTTTTCCTATGTCCAACTTTGATTTACTTGATGCTAAAATACTATACATAAAATACTTCAGAGGTGTTTTGATGCGTGATCAGTTACCGCACAAACCAAAATAATGTTGAAACTGGTATCATTAATCTCCATGAAAGTTCACGCCCTAGTACTTACTGGATTGCATACGCGATTGATCCACGTGGAATTGTTTATTTCGATTAGTATGGGCTGGCGCCACCAAAAGAGTTTTTACAATATAGTAATTTAGCTAATGATATATCAGTATGATATTCAAAATTATCAACACAGACAATAACCGATCCGCCAATATATGGACTTGAAGTACTCGCCGTATTAGACGCAGTATCATCGTCAACAAAACCATCTCATAAAGTCGTGCACGAGTATACCACCAGACGACACAGTCGTCCACCAACGTTTTAAACAGGCATTAGTAAATACAATGGTAGATATTTACGGAAGATCATCACAGCGCAAACAACAAACAATCGGTGAAGATTTATTCAAGCAAGTAACAAAACAAATACATGATGAATTATCTGACTTCTTAATTAAATCTTGCAAATATTGAACCAAACGAACTTGTAATATTTCAAAACCGTGAAGGAAAATTAATGACGAGTAATATTTCAATCAACGATATTGTTGTTAAAGTTCAAGGAGTAAAAGAAGGTGTCATAGCTGCATTCAACAAGGATGGTAAAATCATCCCCAGTACTGTTACTTCATCGTCGATGTGAGATAGTATAAGTGAACGAGTAAGAAAAACCGGCGATACAATGACGAACGATCTCAACATGAATAACAATGCAGTTATTAATGTAAAAAAACCAAAATCAGATTATGTTGTAGCAACACAAAGATACGTAGACGACATCAAAAATGAGACTGATGAACGTTTGTTAACCTCTGGCGATACAATGACTGGCAATCTTAATATGAATCAAAATAAAATTGCAGACCTTGGAGACCCAGCCGCGGATACAGACTTTGCAACAAAAAAATACGTCGACGATAGCAACATTCCGATGACGACATCGTTAACAACAATCAATGATGGAATGACAACATTCAGAACTAAACTTTCTAATCACGTACAAACGTTTCTGAATTTTCTTAGAAACGTAAACAGAGCCATTAATGAAGTTTTTGGAAGTACAGCAGTTGGTGATGTTAAACTCGTTGAAATCAAAAAGATTACCGACGGTGCAGTATATACAGTAGCGTCTGGATCAGCATTATGGACACCACTTAACAAATCCATTAAACATCGCGTTGAGGTTACCGGCATATACAGGTTCTCAGTACTCGGCGGTACAACATATACAATATCTACCACAATTTTGCGGGGTTATCCACTAACTGAATCTTCTGGATCTGTGTTAGTAGTACTGGATCAAAACGACGGGGAAACATTTGTGGTGGAACCCGAAGAAAACAACTTAGGCATGTTGTACTATTGGTGTCTTGAATTAGTCGCTAAACAACCACCTACTTAAAATATAATGAATCAAAACCCACTCGAAGTTCAACATTACAGATATAATCAAGTATGTGAGTGGCAAACCAAATTGAAAAATATCGTTGACGAGTACACAATAAAAGTATTTAAAAAAAATATCGCAGACGTGTCGTTGTCGTTGGCGTAGTTGTGTATTCAGCGTCCGCTATCATCGCTGGAGCCGGCGTATTGCTATCAACAATAACAATGACATCGCCGGCAGTTGTAATAATTTATGTTTCATCTGCAAATACAATTGCTGATATTTTCAATATTATTGCAAAGAAGATAGCTACATGCACAAACGTAAAATTACACGAGCACACAATAAAACTGCACGCAGCGATGGTATTATTCTCGAAACTAGTATCGTTGATTTCGTCGTATCTCAGTGATGGTAAAATATCCGATGAGGAGTTCACAGCGATAATAAAAACTTTACAATGAAGTATTTGAAGGTCCAATGGAATACCGGGACCTAGAATTAATAAAGCGAGAGAGGAATTATGATTGAAAATCAGGGTTTTAGAATAATAATGTCCTCATCGCAAGAACTACAAGAGATCGTCACTAATACAGCACCGCCAAAAACCACAATGATATCAGCAAGCTCAACCAATCCTGAGTTCAGCGTTAACTTTCCAACTGCGATTCCAGGCAAAGAAATAGCGCTAGCACAATTACGGGTTTATTATAGTTGTCCAAATATTAGATCAAAATTATTTGGTGGATTACAAGCAAATAATTCACTGGTATTTGCAAATAAAAATAAAGATGATGAAACTCCCGATTGGCAGGTCGTGAGTATACCTACGGGCAGTTATCAGATTGAGCAAATCAATGAGGAATGCCAACGCAGAATCAAACCTATCACTGGTAAAGATTCCAAAATAGCTATCACTGTTCACGAACCAACGTTATCAGCCGCGATTGAAATAAATTCTACAGACTACGCCGTCGATATAGATCAATCATGAATCAGAACTGTGCTGGACTGGCCCGATGTAGCATCTGCTTATCAATGTCCGCCAGAACCAACGTGGGCAGATTATACCACAAACGAAAAAAGTTTATGAAAGTTCCAAAGTATCGAACAGAACACCCATGGGTATGATGATAATTTTATTTCACCCGATGGCGGATTATTTCCACTTTATTTTCGGTCAAGGACCAAAAGACCGTAATTTACATTATATCGACAAGGACTGGGTTGAAAGTATCACTGGGAAAATTACCGCTGAGCACAAACGAGTAAGTGATGATCTGCGAAATTTATTTATTTCTATGGCACACATTACAACGATGATACAAAACAACATATCATTGAAATAATACAACATTTAAATCAGCTTTCATTGGATCATGAAATTTATAGTAAAAACATAATACATGAAATGATCACCCGCGGTGACAAAAGATCATGGAGCAGCGAGGTCGCAAAAGATTATTTCCTAGCTTCGGTTCTTTCCACGTGGAAGATCTCAGAAAGTTATTCGTCGATCGTTATAAAATAACTGAACAACAATTACAAACATTTATGATACCTGAATTTGACGCTGTCGAGTTAAGAAAATCAGTCAACGATGTCATCGATGAATATTTTTGAAAGGTCGTCGAGTCATAGAGAAATATAAACCCACCAACAAACAACTTAACATATAACAACAATCCATGGGGGGGGGGGCCGCCATATATCACCAGGTATTGTAAATGTAACATCGGCGATCGCAGTCAACCTGGTATGTAACGTCATTGATGGCAGCTATCAGGTAGACCTTGAAAAATCCAACCAGGCCCAGCAAGGATACATTTTATATACATTTACTCTGCAAGTCCCACCGGGATATTTGATTGTATCAAACAAATTAATCCTGTTTATCTGAGATGTCATAATCCGCTATTATCAAGGATAAATTTCAAACTTACTGATCAGACCGGACACTTGTTGGATCTGAGAGGGGAATCACTAAATATAAATCTGTTTGTGAGATCGTAGAGCAGCAGGAAAAACAAAAACTAAAAATTGTCAAATAAATTATCTGAATAAATATAATCTGATTCAGAATAATATAATATGATTCAGGATAAAATAAATATTATAATCTGATTCAGAACAAAATATTATAATCTGATTCTGAATCAATATTATTATAATCTGATTCTGAATAAATATTTTTATAATCTGATTCTGAGCAAATATTATAATCTGATTTAGAATAAATATTATTAGCAGAATAAAAATAAATATTATTATCAGAATAAATATTATAATCAGAATTAATCTAATTTTCAATAAATATTATTATCAGAATAAAATAAATATTATTATTATCAGAATAAAAATAAATATTATTATAATCTGGTTCTGAATAATACTATAAACTGATTCTGTGTAAATATTATAATCTGATTCATAGTAAATATTATAATCTGATTCATAGTAAATATTATAATCTGATTCATAGTAAATATTATAATCTGATTCATAGTAAATATTATAATCTGATTTTGAATAAATATTATTATCAGAATAAAACAATTTTCAGAAAAAAATGACTATTATTATAATCTGATTCTGAGTAAATATTATAATCTGATTTTGAATAAATATTATAATCTGTTTCTGAGCAAATATTATTCTAATCTGATTCTGAGTAAATATTATAATCTGATTTTGAATAAATATTATAATCTGTTTCTGAGTAAATATTATTATCAGAATCAATACAATTATATTATTATAATCTGATTCTGAATAAATATTTCTATAATGTGATTCTGAGTAAACATTATTATCAGAATAAAAATAAATATTATAATCTGATTCTGAGTAAATATTATCAGAATAAAAATAAATATTATTACCAGAAAAAAATAAATATTATAATCAGAATAAAAATAAATATTATAATCATAACTAAGTTGATTCTGAGTAAATATTATACTCTTATTCTGAATAAATATTATTATCAGAATAAAAAAATATTATTATCAGAATAAATATTATAATCGGAATTCATTTGAATCTGATTCTGAATAAATATTATTATCAGAATAGAAATAAATATTATTATTAGAATAAATATTATAATCGGACTTAATCTGAATCTGATTCAGAATAAACATTATAATCTGATTCAGAATAAATATTATAATCTAGATCTGAATAAATATTACAATCTGATTTCTGAGTAAATATTATTATAATCTGATTCAGAATAAATATTATTATCTGGATAAATATTATTATCAGAATAATTAATATCTTTTTACTATAGTCAGAAATTAATTATTCCCTCTTGACTTTGTCAAAGTCACTTCCATTTTGTTTAACTGTTACCACAGTCACTGGTGACAGCGCTTTCACTTTTTTTAGCTGGTACCACAGTCACGGTGACAGCGTTACTTTCGTTGTCACTACAGTCACTGGTGACATCGCTTTCATTATGGATCGTTTCACAATAATCAGACATAATCTCTCTCAACTGTCCTATACAAGCATTCACAAGTCTTTTTGTTTTGTATTCGTGAGATAATTCTGATATAATTTGCTCAATCGCTTGTGCGAGTGAAACTAAATTTTTAACCTGCGTATCTGTAACTGTTGCGAAAGATTGCATCATTGATTGTTGAATCAATTTATGAATCTATAATCAGCTGGTAATGTGTATCTATTTTCAAATCTTCGTTGTTGTAATGATTCAAAATCAGAAAAAATTAAGTTGATCAGACAATTTTATGCCATCATGTTGTAATTTTTCAATCACAGAAATAATAGCATTAACATTTTCGTAATTTCATTTATATAATATTTATTTAAATCAGAATAAAAATATTTTCTGAATCAGAGTATAAATAATCAGAATAATAAAAAAATGTTAATAATAATCAGAATAATAAAAAATATATTAATAATAAATATATTTCTGAATCAAAATCAAAAATATTTCTGAATCAGAATAAAAATATTTCTGAATCGCAATACAATAAACAGTGGCAAAGATGATCAATCACCATTTCACGGGGTCCTTTCATTTGCCAGGAAAAGCTTTTACCATGAGGTCCTTTTTTTTGGTCCTTCCATTGATGACCCTATTTTTTTGTAAAGGTCTTTCTTATGTCCCACAGGCACCAAATGAGGCTTTTTTCTTCTGGCGACATTCTTTCTGAATGTCCAACTGTGGCGTACCCTTCGGTGAGGTCACAAGGTTAAGAGCTCACATCACCCTACTGTTTATTTTTGGACGACACAACACATATAAATTTAGCTATAATAGTATATTTAGAGCATTTTATACAAGTACGGCACAACCCCCATGTGAACTCCTTGATTGCCAAACGACATTCTAGCAAGTTCACAGGGTGACGAAATATTTACATTTGTACAGACACAACCCCCATATTAACCCCTAGATTACCAAACGATATTCTAGTAGGTTCAGAGGGTGATCCGTATTTGCTATGGACTGCACAACATACAAGTAGAGTATTTACAGTATATACAATCCTAATTCTGTTGGACGGTACAACACATATAAATTTAACTATAGTAGTATGTATTATCTAGCTCTAAGGACAGCACACTCATATAAATTTAGCTATGGTAGTATATATATATATATATTCTTAGCTCTAAGGACAGCATACACATAAACGGGCCTTGTCTACGTTCAGCAGATGTCTGCACACTCCCCCCCATAATCAATCCCGGGGAGTGCAAAAGTGAACCCACCATGTGGTGACATGGTGGGAGAGTGTACTTTTCTCTGTTGAAGTTCGAGTAAACGGGGTACTTTGATGATTATACGGGTCCTATACTATATAAGCTGACTAATACTTGGAAATCCAAAAAGTAGCTTACGCTTATTCGCTGTTTGAATTTTTCTTTTTTCTTAATTATTATCTCTAACAAAATCAGAAGGAAGCAAGAAACCTGACAAAATCATAAAAACCAAGATAATGTTTCTCAAAAACCAGCAAAAAAACTGTTATCCATCAGTAAATAAAAAAGTACAAACTCTATCATTACCTGACAGAGTAATTTTTCCCTCTTGACTCCGTCAAGGATTATATCAATTGAATCCGTCAAGAACTTTGTCACAAAGACAAAACCATTGACGTTGAATTTTTCTGTCTTACAATAGAGTTATACTTCAAAAGTAAGGTATTTTGTTTGTATTTCTTTGAAAATACCGATTTGATAATATTATTTGCGATATGATGGCAAAAGTTACCAAAAAACAATAATTCATTTATAGCGAAAACCATTGCAATATACAAGCGAGAAAATTCTTTAATCGCTCTATCTTTTACCTGACAGAGTTATCTCCTTTCGTCTTGCAAGACTACTACAATAAAATTCAAAAATATTTTATTGCTTTATTCAGAAGTGGCAGCTGACCTAAATATTATTCGCTGATAATATTTTCTTTTGAATACGCCGATTTGCTTATATTATTTGCAACAAAGTGTACTGAACGCCTGCAAATATCAAAATATTTGCCTGCTGCATATGTGAATGGAAATATTATTTCTTCGCCTTTATCTGCATTCGTTGACACAACTGACTTTGGAGAATTATCATTATCACTGGTTCCTTCGAATTTGCAATTCTGACTTTGTGTAACAGGTCGCAAATTACCTAAAGAGTTATCTTTCGGATCTGAATTAATATGATCAATCACAAGGCCGTTTTCAGTTATTCCATGAAACATTCGTAGACAAATCTATGTGAGAAATAACTTTTTTCCTACACTGAACACGAGATACCCAGTATTATTGACAGAACCGATTGTTTTTTTTATCGATAGTGCCTAATTACACCATCACGATATGCATAATAATTCTTGATGAAGGGATGATTTATAAATTCATTTTGCTCCATTTATATAGTAATATTATTTGTCTAAATTATTATTATTTGAAAATCTGGCTAGATGGTCTTCAGCTTTTCTTATGGGAGAATCGACGCCATCGGTATTATTTTTTATCATAATATCGTTTCAGCTCTCTGTATTTTATAACACCGCATTGCACACACAACTGAGTTTCTCCTCTGACCCCAATACCACACCGTAAACATGGCTATGGTCCTAGACTCCTTCTGCGAACGCTTTGCACATGATGCCCACAGAATTCATTTACGCAAGCTTTGTTACAAGGAGTTGTAGAACGTATCATAAGCCAATTACATTTATTGTTTACTTGAATCATTATACATATAATTAAACTTCAATTTAAATATATATTTTTCTTAATTATAATATGGAGGTGTTTGAGAGAATATTTGCAATCAAGCCTTCTAAGGCTAGATTTGATCTTGACAAACTGCCGAAACCTAAATTTAGTTTTTCGATGCAAGATCTGGCTTTAGCGAATAGTGATATAACTGATCGTATCCGTGAAGCTAAATAAGAATTTGGCGACGATGGTACAGCTCATGTGTGGTCAACATTCAGAATTATTATTATTATCGACACTAGAATGAATGACGAGCGAGCAGTAAAGATTAAGGACTATCTCGACAATCAAATATATTTTATTCTAATAAAATGTTTCGTAGCGACAGATGACGACACTTGGATTATCCGTGACAAACGTGACCCTGTCCGCGCGACACAGTCAACACGCACTGGAAATATTGTCACGTTAAATAAAAATTCCAAAACAGGAGTGTTGACTGGTGTTGACAAACCATATTATGAACGAGCGTATTCTGTGACTTGCAGTTGTTTATGGTATGTATCCGCTAAATGATAAACCTAGCGTTGATGATCTCAAACCGATGAAACTGTCAGGCTAAATTGTGTAGCTGAACGAGTTACAGAACAATTCACAAACGCGATGCGTGGAAAAGGTTTAACTGATCTAAGACGTAAAAAAATGAACGAGTGGGCAGAAACAGTTAAAGATACCGGAGCGTCTATCAGCGACGTTGCTGAGCTGGGAAAAAAATTAAAATTTCCGATTACGGTGAAGACGTTATCCGGAGAGATTTTATATAAATCAAAATATGAATCAAGAGGAGCTCCGATAGAAATTATTGATTATAACGCACATTCATGGAGGTCGGCGGTGACAATATTTCCACGAGACAGACCAGTTAAATTGTATAATGATTATATATTTGATTTTATCAGAAATATCAGTAAGAGTGGCCCTGTGTCCGTGTGAACTATAATCAGTTTGTACGACCTAGCGGAGACATTTATGGTGCAGAATCTCTCCATGAAGAAATGAAAAATATTCCGTTGAAATATACCACTGACGATGTCAGAGTTGGACAATTACTGAATAATTGTTTTAACATTCCATCAATTGCTGCTCACTTTGCTCAGGAGAAAAATTCATGGAAACCGACACGATTGGAATTTCCTGGAGATATTCAACGCAGATGCATCGAATACGGACACGGCGGATTATGGAATACAAAATACGATTATAGCAATGTTATCTCGGTTGATATGGTAGCATGGTATCCTGGAAGTTTTCTTGGGTACGGAGAGTGTTCTGAATACTTTAAGAGATTTGGACATCCAGCACACGAGGTGACCAGAGTTGCGATAAACAGTCCCCTTCCAGATTTTGACTTGACTGGATTCGCCTGTAAAGAGTCATTCGAGTTTGCACCGAAAAACCTTTATCCGATTGTTTATGTGTGGTTTGGAAGACATTTTTCAAAAAAATGTTGGGCTCCAATAGTTTTATTACGGTACATGCTTGATGTAGCAAGTGGTCAACATTTGGTGAACATAGTGACAGGTTCATTAACGTGTTTGGTAAAGACTTGGAGAAAACCAGAGAAAGTGTCACGATCGATTACCACAAAATATCTCGTCGCATACTCATCAAATTTTCAGAGGACAAAGTATTGGCCATTACATTTTGTCCTGAATTGTATGAACGTTTGGGTGAAGACCCTAAGTTGACCACGATTGCAAGCGAAATACCAGCCGTGACCATTAACTCGGATTTTGCGAGATATTTTAGATTCCCTGTAGAAATGAGCCAAGGACTGAATTTGATTTGTGTGTACTCCGATGTGGTGGAGTACAACGTGGTGGGACACACCTCCGTACCGTTACTGCGTGTCATTCCTTTCAAAGTGGATTCTGCCACGAACGCTGACGAGGAAGGTGGAAACACCTATCAAGTTCTCCGCGAATTTGTACATCCTCACTATTTGCCCGTCAGTAAGTCGTATTTCGACACTGTCAACATTACTAGAAAAGGAGATCTGGGACAAAATATTCCATTCACCAAAGGGAAAGTCACAGTGAAACTCCATTTTCGAAAACGATTACTCTAACCTTTCGTCAGTCATGTATCCTGTGTACCGAGGAGTCACTCGACAGCGAGGACATGGTTTAGGTGATATGCTTAAATCAGCCTTTCGTACAGTGGCTCCCGTTTTGAAACCGATGGTGACACGGGGATTGCACGCCTTGAAAGATGCCGCGTTGACGCACGGTCAAGTATTTCTCCAAAATGTCATCATTGACAAACAAAACGCCAAAGAAGCTTTCCTGAGAGCAGGCAAAAATGTCTTGCTTCAAACGGGCAAAGACATTTTGGGCCGAAGAGAAACTCCTATAAATGCCCTGGGCGATACCGAGTCAGGCATTCCTGCTTCCCTGACGTCTCAGCAAGGACAAGGCAGAAAAAGACGACGAAAACACGTCTTCAGGGGATTTCACACCCCTAGAGCTAGAAAGACTAAGAAAAGAAAAACTGTCCGAGAGTTACACGTTTTTGATTATTTAATCAGAGAAAATGATGCACCGAGAGTCTTGCGCTTGTTCCAAGTCGGAGCTGGATCTGTTTGCCATGCCACCCACCATGATGACGATGCAAGATTCCCAATAGGTCGAATTTCATCCCGTCTCCTCTTTTACGGATTCCGCTCCCATCGAGTTTGAAATCAAAGGACAGCCGGAAGGTTATCTCGATCTGAATAGCAGTTACTTAGACCTGAAACTTAAAATGATCAAAACCAACAACACCAATCAGGGAGCTGATGCTAGAGTAGCTCCCGTCAACAATTTCATGCATTCCTTGTTCAGCGAGGTGGATTTGTACTTGAATAACAAACTGGTCAGCAGCAGTATGGATACTTACCCTTATCAAGCGTGCCTAGAAAATCTCTTGAAGTACGGAAAAGAGGCCAAGAACACTCATCTGGATGCATACGTGGTATGGAAACCTGACACCGCAGGTGAAGACACCTTTAACGACACAGTCCTGACAGCCGATGACAATCCTCACAATGTGGGTTTTAACGACAGTCGAAAGAAAATCCTGCAAGGTCGTAATTTAGTACTGATGGATCGTTTGCATTTGGACATGTAGTTGCAAGACAAGTATTTGCTGAACGGAGTGGATATTCGCCTGAGACTCAATCGCAGCAGTGTCACTATCCATTTGATGGCTCATGCCAACGAGTACAAAACCATCATCCAAGAAGCCAGACTTTACGTGCGTCGCGTAGAAGTGTTACCTAAAGCGGGAAACGACATCAGTCACACATTGAGCAGATCGACCGCCAAGTATCCGATACGATGTGTAGAAGTGAAAACATTCACCATTGCTGGTGGACTCCGATCCAAGATCGAAGATCATCTTTTCCAAGGACAGTTACCCAAACATTTAATCGTTGGCATCGTCAGTAATGCAGCCCTCAACGGAGGCCACGATCAAAATCCTTTCCAGTTTAAGCACTACAGAGTGTCCAAGATCGAAGTCAGTCGCGATGGCAAGACCTTGTGTACCAGACCCTTCGAACCTAACTTTGCCCAGAAGATATACCTGAGATCTTACTTGTCTCTGTACGAAGCCACCGGACAACTAGGAACCAACACCAGTCACGGTATTTCGTACGAAGATTATGTCGGAGGTTACACTTTGTGGGCCTTTGATTTCACTCCAGACCAAGGCAGCGACGAGGGACATTTCCACCTTATAAAATCCGGTCAACTGCGTGTGGAACTTCAGTTTGCAGAAGCTCTCACCGAGACGGTCAACGTCATCTTGTATGCCGAATTCGATAATACAATTGAAATCAACAGTTTGAGATAAGTCATTCTAGACTATTAGAAACAATGGAAGACTCCTATCCCTAATTGAACGGTAAAGAATATTTGGACATGGAATATGGGGATAGCGTGAAAACAGAACCCCAAGACCAAGACAAGGAATACGAGGTAGTAGTCAAGTCCAGATGGCCAGAACAAGAACAACATTTAGTGTCCTGTTTTGCCAAACACCTGGTGAATACAATTACGGAATTGACCAAGAAGTATTGTTATGGATGTCAAAACGATCATCCCAGTCAAATTCAACACGATAAATGTATGATGATGAGTCAAGAAGAAAAATTGGACGAGTATCTGGACGACGCTTTGAGAGAGAATGATAAGATTGCAGGAGGTGGTAAACACACTAGGCATGGTATAGGAGATGTTACTTAGAATGCAGCTTGGGGCTTATAGTCCCCACAGATTGTCTATGAAAATCAACAATTTAAAGAGAAGTAAGGACATCTTAAATGAGATGATGAAAATTGAAAAAGACGGAAAGGAAGATATTGAAGACAAAAGAAGGAGGGAGTGGAACGAAAAAATAGAAAAGGCAGAAGAAAATGAAAAAAGGAAAAAGGAGGAGAAAGAGAAGGAGAAGGAAAAACAGGAGGAGGAAAAGAATGAGAAGAAGAGAAAAAGTGGAGGTGAAGAAAGTATAGGACAGAAAATAAGAAGTTGGTGGAGGAAAAGAAGAAATTAGAAGAAGACAAGGAAGAAGAAACCCAAAGGCCCTTTTCAGGGCCACTCCACTGCCTCGAAAAGATTTATTCCTTCTTGCCTATATGTTATATCTTTGTTGTCTATGTCTCTGTCTCTCTATTGTATTTGTCCCTCCCTAGAGTAGCTACGCGTATTTAGGTCAGCCCCTTGCTAGACTGTTGCAAGTGTCCAGTACCGTGACGTCATGCCACCTGTGCCATTCCTCTTGTCCCTATACATTCCCTATGTTAAATTCCCAGAGTGTGCTTTTGACCCTATAAATCTTGACCCTACAGTACAAAGTAGGGTCTCGTAATGTATTTTCCCATAGACTCTATACTATCCCACTACACTACTCACCCATCACTGACAGAGTGTTAATGAGACTTAAAAAGAACAAATAAATTAAATCAGAATATAAAGAATCCGAATAACTTGCTTCCGCTAAGTAATACAGACCCTGGTTTCGAAAAGACCTCAAATAACATTTTTAGTAATAATTGCATAAATGAAATTAAGTGTAAGACTATTGATATTGAAAATGACTGAAGAAATCAATCAATATTTCCTCCCAGACCAGAATATTTGTATAAATTAAGTACCCAGATACGGTAGGCGCGTTTTCTGAAACTAGTTATTATTTAAGAGTCGAGTTCGAAACTTCAGCATAAATACAAATAAAGTAAGGAAAGACTGAAAAGAGAGAGAGAGAGAGAGAGAGAGAGAGAGAGAGAGAGAGAGAGAGAGAGAGAGAGAGAGAGAGAGCATATTTTCACATACAAATGGACGAACATTTTTTATTATGTACACATTATGCATTTCTACCTAAGGCTGAATAATGTAAAGTATACACTCTAAGAAACAAAGTAATTGAATTTATGCTGGATTCCAACAGTTAATTCCACAAATGTAGGTTACACAGCAACAATATTAATGCGCACATAGCATAGCACCACCCTGCGACCTTTTGAATTTGGTACGTATCGCGCGCTCAGTCATTCGGCTGAAAATTAAATCTCGTTTTCGTCTACTTAAAACTGAAATAAATTTAGAGTCCTATTGTGTATGATTGCTTATTTTTACAACTTTTCCAGTTGCTCTGGAATAGATGGAATTACTTGCTTTTGTCGATCCAAATAAGTAGTTAATGGGGATGCAGTAGGGACAATTGGGACTTAATGTTAAAACAAGGGGTTTGTACTATAGGGACAAAAGGAATTTTAACATCGGTGGAACTGTCTAGGGACAAGGGAAATTTAACATAACGACAAGGATTGGGACTGTATAGCGACAAGGGAAATTTACATGGGTGGGACTGTATAGCGACAAGGGAAATTTAACATGGGTGGATCTCTTTGGCGACAAGGGAAATTGAACATAGCGACAAGGGATTGGGACTGTACAGGGACAAGGGGAATTTAACATAGTGACAATGGATTTGGACTGTACAGGGACAAAGGGAAATTTAACATGGGTGGGACTGTCTAGGGACAATGCGAATTGAACATGGGACTGTCTAGGGACAATGGCGACTTGAACATGGATGGGACTGTCTAGGGACAATGGAAATTTAACATGGATTAGTCTTGGGACAAAATGGTCTTGAACATGGGTTGACCTGTCTAGGGACAACGGAAATTTAACATAGCGACAAAGGACTGGGACTGTATGGCGACAAAGGAAATTGAACATAGAGACAAGGGATTGGGACTGTATAGCGACAAGGGAAAATTGCAATCGGTGGGACTGTATAGCAACAAGGGGAATTGAACACGTGTGGGTCTCTTTGGCTATATAGTCCCACCACGGTAGATTTCCCTTGTCGCTATACAGTCCCAAATCCTTGTCTCTATGTTCAAATTTCTCTTGTCGCTACACAGTCCCAATCCATTGTCGTTATGTTAAATTTCCCTTGTCCCTAGAGAGGCCCACCCGTGTTCAAGACCCTTTGTTGACAGACTTACCCATGTTAAATTTCCATTGTCCCTAGACAGTCCGATCCATGTTCAAGTCCCCCCTTGTCCCTAAACAGTCCTATGTTCAATTCCTATTTTCCCAAGACATTCCAACGCAAGGTTTGTAAAATGGGACATGTCTGAGGTAGACGGGATAGCCCTTAGTCTTAATATGTCGTTTTATTCCATGTTTTTCAACACTTGAGAGCACGACTCATAGCCTGGCCCATTCCGTTTGGGAATAGTTATGAATATTTCTCCTAAATGACTTTAAGTGGTCAGAATTATGTTTTCAATTCTGCGTGTCTGACTTTTTGGGTGGACAGTGAGGACCTCAGGTTCACTCATTTGCATGGTTGAATGGTTCTTTTGTGACTCAGTGAATTCCTCCACATCGTTAGCTTATCAGCTTTACTTTCAAATGGACTAGCCAGCTTATTTAGTTCATCCACAGACAAATATAATAGATCGGAAGGTGCGGCGTCTGTTACATTAGCGCACCTTGTTTGTTTACAATGAAATGTAGTTCCTAACTAACGACAATATTATTAGATACATGTGTCCTGCAGTATGAAGAACTGCAGTATGGAAAAATATTGCACGATTCGGACAATATAAAGTTAATGGAGAACAAACATGAGATTATGATAAGAATTAAATACCTGAAGAATCTTAGCTTTTACTACTGCTGCTAATGCTGCTAGTGTAATAATAGTATAGGATTTTTCTCAGTTATTTTTGTTGCATATTTTTACTTGTTTAACAAAAATATTAGTTTCTTATCTTTGGTTATGTTCTATAGCAGAACTCGACGAGTGTAGCCTTTATATTTAGTGCTCTTATATTCAAAATTTTTAGATGAGAACAGAGGAAATCCCCAGAATACATTGTGATACGTTTTTGATCGAAATATAAATTCATCGAACTATGAATACATCGCTTGAAAAATCGGGATACTATGTATGTTACAAAGTTTCACTCCGCTTATGTTATTGAGTTTTATGTTGACAATTAACGAGTGGATTAGTTTACATTCCGGACATGAAAAATAGTGTGTCTAAATCATTCTAATTATACATTATTTATAAATTATATATCTTGTGTAATTCTACTTTAGTGGGGTCATGTTTGCTCTCCAGTTGACTTAACGCGCCTTGCCACATGACGTACGAAACGACTAATGGAGGCAAGGGTTTAGTTGCTCAGTAATTTGGCATGCCTTACATGAAACGGAAAAGGGTGCATGTTTAAATCCCACCATTGGATCAACTTGGGACAGGCACTTTCTCCAATTGCCTCTGCATTAAATAAACAATTCTTGTTGCTGTACCGTAAAACACCAATCCAAACCAAATAATTTTACTTTGGAATATTGTCAGGACTATGGTCTTAAACTATATAACAAAAATAGAAATGCGAAACCAACAAATTTTGCAAAATTAACAATTAACTTAATGAATATTTGTTGTGAATTAATTACCAAATAATCATCGAATGTTCAGAACGAATTCCAGTTCTGAATGTGCTGACGTCCGATAAGTCTTTACTATGCCGATATATCAATAGCCTTGATGGATCACAGTGGTATAATCTAGAATGTCTTTAAATGAATTCACAATAATTCAATGTTGTGTGTTTATTCAAAACGTCAATGAGCACCTGTTAATTCCAATAAATATTTTAAATAGTTGATTCATCTCAAATTATATCTGAAGTGATTTTGCAGACTGAACTTAAATCAGGAATGTAGACTTTGTTTACAAAACCTACATGTACTATTTCACATGACCTAAGACACTATGTTATTTCTGGAAGACATACATTTCTGATGGAATTTTCCACCTAATTGTAAACACGTTCGCTTTCAGAACATTCTAAGTTAGCAAAAATGGCTAGATTTTAAACTCAATTTTAAGTAAAGATCTTTTACGAATGACAAAAGAAATGCATGTCAAAACTATACCCTCAACCAAAAGTCAGGCATCCAATATCAATTAAATATACATAAAACCTCCACTCATAAAGAAAAACAAAGACTTAAAAAATAAAGTTTTATTCTGCATAATTATCAAATATACATATAATTATATAAAAATTAAAAATTACACAGGAAAATTATGAATGACACAAAATACACAGAAAGCAATATAGGATTTCTAAAAACGTGTACCTGCATCTGCAATCAGATTATCTTTTCCCTTGCAATTTCGACCGCTCCGGTGGCCTAGTTTTTAGAGCGTCCGCCTTGGATGCAGGAGGTTGCGGGTTCCATCCCCGGTCGAGTCATACCAAAGACTTATAAAAATGGTTTAGCAGCTGCCTCGCTTGGCGCTCAGTATTAAGAGGTTAGTGTTAGGACTGGTCGGCCTGGTGTCAGGATAATGTGACTGGGTGGGACATCATGCTACGTGTCTGCGGCATGATGCTCCACTGCCAGACATCACTATAAACTGCCACACTGCAGACATCGTAGCGATATGACTGAAAAGCTACGTTAAAAATCCAAATCACACACACATACTCACACGCACCATTGCAATTTCTAATGTCAATGCTATATTCCTGCAACACCAAACTCCATCCAGCAATCTTTGCTTTTTGGTTTGCATTTTACAATGAATGTAAGGGGGTCGTAATCTCTAAATACCATAATTAGAAAAGAAGCTGAACTAATAAACGCTGCGAAGTGAATCAAAGCCAAACATTTCTTTTTGATTGTGGAATTATGTCTCTGGTACTTGTTAATTTTCTTTTAGAAAAACACACTGGATGATCCATGTCATTTTTATCTTCTTGAATTAATATTTAATGAACCCATGCATCACTTGCATCAACAGACATTTTAAATAATTGACTGAAATCTGGAGCAGAAAAAACTAGTGAAGTTTTAAATATGGCCTTTGATTTGTGAAAAGATTCTTGACGTTTGTCAGATCAATGCAACTTGGGTTTTGTACTCAATAAATTGGTCAGAGTTCGGCAATTATCAACCAAAAATTACAAAATTTCCCATAATATCCAGCCAAGACCCATCAGTTGCCTTTTACTATCAGGCACATGGAATTTAAAGATAGCTTGACTTTTACTTCTACAGGTTTTAATTGACCTTGTCACACAGTATGCCCCAAAAATGTAACACAAGCATTGCAAATTAACTAGTACCTAAATTAAGTTTCATATATGCATCAATGAGTCGATCAAAGAATTTCGAATGGTTCCAAATACCCCACCCAGCTATTTCTGTAGATGATGAAGTCATCGATGTACCCATCACACTTTTACCCCTATACAAGACGTTATCGTGTTCATTCGATGTGCTAATATTGAAGGAAAATGTTTTATCCCAAACTTAATAAAGTCCATCTGGAGTTCTAAATGTCGAAATTTCTTTTCCTCTTTCCATGAGTGGAATTTGCCAGAATCCTTCAAAAGGTGAACCTTGGTGACACATTTTGAATTTCCTAATCTGGCAATGCTGTCATCTATTCCTGGGAATCCATTTTGGTAGCGCTATTGACTTTTCTACAGCCAGTAAACATGCTGAATATATTATCTGGGACAAATATATATGGTACATTCCATTTACATTTACTTAATTCTTGGACATTCTCCGGCCAATACTCAAGTTCTTTTTTCAAACATTCCTGCTTGAGAGAATTATTCTTGTAAGGATATTATTTCACTTTTGCAGAATCTGCAATCTCGATGTCATTACCATCTGTATTTGTTAGTGTTGGAAAGGAGTGCTCATTTTCACATAACATATTTTGTAATTCATTCTTTTCCAATGATTGTAGATGTGATATCTCTGGTCAATACTGCTTGATATTTCTCAACTGTCAGATTGCACTCCATCGTTTACATCCTCACTACGATGGACATGTAAAACTAAATTGATTGACTAACTGGACTATATGTATGGTCACTCAAGGAGTTCATCCTGTCTGACAGGTTTTCTCAGGTCAGCCATCTATTTACCATAATTAGGGTAGTCGTTCTCCGAGTAGAAACTTCGTTCGCGTGGAAGCAAGTTTTGTGCCTAAAGGTACTAAGCAAACACCTAACGTCATCTTTCTCCATATTCAAGACAGATGAGCTCATGGTCTTTGGGTAGCTTCTCATGTCCTGGCAGACAAATGTTTATCGCTTTCTTTTGGATAGCCGGTAAGGCCTTTAACTGGCATGTTTAATGCCTCGAAACCAGTATGAATAATGAATGAGACACGCATCTGGTCATTGTGTTTCTGACAGGCTAATAGGTTGTTGCCTTGTCACATTTTGCGGCATTTTGTTTATACTACTGTATTTTTTCAAATTTGCTTCCAATAGATCGCTTAGCTGAAGACGTGGAGGCACCAGCAGCAGACGGGTCATTGTTGCACGTATCTCGACAGTTTCGCAAGTGAGCAGTTACAAGTTTTTCAAATGTTTCCACGTGTTTTTTTTTTTTTGCTCGATAATGCGCAGAGGGTATATGCCATATTTCCAACTAAATACACTAACTGCAAGGTTGCTGCACTCAAACGAGTCTATATCACTAACTTCCTCAAAAATGTCAGTGTTTATAACGTCCATCAAGCCCAACTGATGGCTGTACTTTCCTGGCCGATAATAAATTGTGTATTTAAGAAGGCAGAGACCAACTGCACAAGAAAGTGCGAATACTCAGGATTCAACCCTCTTATTTGCTCTTAAGGCTCTAAATGAACCCCAAAAAGCAATATAGATAGATAGATAGATAGATAGATAGATAGATAGATAGATAGATAGATAGATAGATAGATGGACGGATGAATGGACGGATGGATGAATGTATGGATGAATGGATGGATGGATGGATGGACTGTTGGTTGGATGGACGGATGGATGAATGGAGGGATGGATGGATTAATGGATGGATAGATATAATGAACTATAGATAGAATCTGCCTCCGATTGAATGACATCTGCTCATAAATATATGGTTTCATTAATCCATAATTCATTACAAACCATCTATCACAAGACCACGTCTTTACAATGAAAAGAAAGCAAATGATAGCTCTGTTATAAATTACCGATTGAAATGCAAAATGTTATAGAAAATTGAATATTAATCATTAAGTCTCTTAATGTTACATATGATATGCTTGTTACGTTAACCTTCTTAAGCTTTAATTTCATTAGATATTTTTACTATAACTTAACTGTAAGGAAATTTGTGAAGAGTGTCCAGCGTTAAAAGTTAATGTTTCTGTTAAGTCAATACTTGTAGCTATCCGGTCTTTAATAAAATAGTGTTGTAGCTATTGTCACTTGATTACAACCATCACCCGTTGTTTTATGTTCTTTTGCCAGGGATGGGCATATAAAAGAGAAAAGATTATACCTCCTAACCATGGCAGCAAAAGTTGGCCCTATATCGTTTGATCAGAACTTGAATTCGAGGGACACCAAAGGCAGTATGAATATTAAAGAGCAAGATGATGAAGCAGTTGATGGGGGCCTAGAACAGGTGAGAAAATGCAAGGCAAATAAAGCACATGCTTATAGCATCATGTTACTTAGTAGTTTATCAAACATTTAATTGGATACATTTCAGATTTTAATGTAAGCTTCGGCTTTGGTTAGTTGCAGACAATTTTCAGTTGGCATTTGATTGGCTTTTTCTCAAGGATGGCTTACTTTTAAGGTAGAAGTATGTCAAAATAAAACTTAAAAATATGTCCCAAAAGTGTTTTCTCAGTATCTAAGTTTCTTATGAATGTCATAGTAATGTGAGTGCTAGTTCTTATTTTGTGCTTTAGAAAGGAAAGTCCTTGAAAATGTTTACTGTTCATTAATATATACCTCAACAGTTGCTGAAGTTCAAATTAGTTCACGTTTATGAGATAACTTAGTTGTACGCTTGTGTTATTGTACCAATATTCTTACATGTGCTGATGTACCACAATAATATAATCCCCAATATCTTTAAATAAATTCACAAAATTCCAAAATAATATGCTAATCCATTAAATGAGCACTTTAGTAATTCCAATGAATGATTTAAATAATTCCTGTATAATTATATCTGAACACAGCTACACAATGTGTTCATTGATTCCCAAGGACTAATATGACACAGGAATCAAAAATCTGTTTACATAACCACCTTATATACAGACTGTCACTTAACCTTTGACGCAACATAATGTTCTATACAAATTCACTATCGCGTAAGCAATGTCAGGTTTTGAACTTAGATTTTAGTATACCCACGACAAAAATCAGGATGGCACAACACACAACCATGACAAAAGTCAGATACACAATATATATTTAATATGATTAACAGTAAATTTTTAATGAAATTAAAAATGTAACCACTCTTTAAGCCCAAAGCCCAAATTGTGATTGGTTTATATTCAGCTTCATCTAGATCCTTATGTTGACTTAAGTTTGTGCCAGTTTCCGACTTGAATAAAGTAATAATGTCGCTACCGTAATAACTACAACAATCACTTGACAATACTAAAAACAGACAAATCGTTCTTTATCTGGGTGACAATTATAAACATCAGTTCTTATTTAACGTTTAGTATCAGTAATTTCAACAGGTAAGCTAATATTTTTTTAGCGTTTTTTGCTCTGTATGGTAGGATCGTTACCATTGTATAACAAACTGACTTTGTGATGCCAAGGACACTCTAATTGCAACCAAAGTGTATGTGACACAGTCATGCAGCAGCGTTCATAAAAATTACAAGCATCGTCTCTTCTGTTGGAACATACTTTATATATAAACTCGTACATTGTTTATTTTCTAAATAACATGAACTGTGGACTTCTTCGTAATGGATGTAGATAGAGGATGTATTAGTCATAGATCTTAATTGATCTTAATTGACAAAACGTTTTATACTTAGATCGTTTTATTTAAAACAAGTTTTTAGAATATAACAAAAAAGAAAATAATCAACTTCTACACAAGCACTCACGCATTAAGGCTTTTAAGTTGATATATATTATGTAAATAAGCAATCATATGTGGATGCTATTACTAAAAATATCAAAAGCATTTATCAGTCTTCTAAATAATTACTTACATGAATCTGACCACATTTGACGGAAAATAACCTACCTCACACGTAGGTCAGATTTATACACATGATGTAGCCCTGAAATGTGGCTTTTCAAACGTTTCCATAGCTTTCACAAAAAACTTGTTGACCAGAATGTAACCAACGTTGTTCCAGAGCATCATATAATAAATACCATCATTATGGGACGCAATGATTTGATGTATAGTCAAATACAGACGAAGATAGACATTTCATAATGGAATCTCAACAAAGTTTTAGGTACCAGTTAGTTACATGTGCCATACCACTAAATAAACATAGCAGTTTCCATGTAGGTAAAATTTGCTCAGTTTGTACTTACTGAAGTTTTGCTTCACGTTATCATGCTGCAGAAAGTTTGTTTAGACGAATTTGCCCTTTTCGAATATTTGCTGAGCTACTCAGATATGTGCTAAATTTTCCAAAAGAATGCAAACTATTCAGTGGACTATTTTGTTTTTTGAAAATTAAATTTGCTCAAATTTTTAGCAACATTCATAAACAAAATTCAATAATGAGCTGCAATTTTTTTAATCAATCTTGTGATTCATTGTGATAATCATACACAGCAACATCAATATAAACATCAGCGATATTGCAATTAATAATGTTTTTCAGTTCAAACAAGCTACCTGTATTCAACAAAAGCAGCATCCTTATATTATATAATATGTATGGTTTGGTGAATAGATTTACTGACACAATTGTTTAAAATGTCTTCCGAAATAACAATTAACAAATCCCTAATGACAGATAACTATGTCAACTAATAGCATTGTCAGTTAGAGCAAAGAAATTCAGACAAATTTGTACCAACGTATCATGTAGTAATATGGTTCATTGTAACAATTGTATAAAGATAAGTAAATTTAGAACAGTTTGAATTTTGTATATGTAACATTGTAAATTATACTAAAGTATCAAATTGTCACTAAATCAGGTTACAGTATAGCTATAAAAACTTTGATACCTCCAACCCACCCTTATACTCATCCCCAAATTATTCTGTAATATCAATCAGTCACACATCGACAGCTTGAAAGTTCAATAAAAATGTTTAGCTGATAGCTGGGTTTAGATCGGTGTTATACGGCGACTTTTCAATTTGCATTTATAGTAACAAAATGGTTAAGAAAAGTAAACACCATCACAATATTTTCACTTGTTTAATTTTCAGTTAATATGCTTGGAAGATTAAATAAATCAAACAAAAGATCGAAGAATTTTGTAACCCTCATATGCAGTGGATTTGTTTCCAAAGCAATATTTATTCACTTCCATATTAAGTTTAACCGCATTTCATATTTTTCTTAGGATCATGGGCAGCTTGTTGTTCTTGTAACATTATACAAGCCATCCTCATTGCGTATTTAAATATATAGTTATATTTGTTGTCATGAAAAGTGGAGAATAAACGGGTTCATTAGCCATTTGTTACATTTTGCATTTTACTTCGTTATTTAATTTCCTCATTTGAACAATCTTCTTTTCAGACAGAGGTGACCAAGTGGATCAAACAGAATATCAAAATAAGAAATTCAAATAGGCCCGTTGACAATAAGGAGAATATTGAGTAAGATCAGCCAGTTTCTTTGCATCGTATTACAATAGTTTATTGCATACGCAATCTAGCTTATATTTTCGATCTGGTACTTCTGCAACTCAAACATAGACTTGATCTATTTACTCTAGTAATTCCTTTGGTATCCTTGGACCCAATTGTTTGCATCAAATCAAAACTCCATAGACCCCAGTTTGTTTTCACATTCATTCACATTATCAGTGGATATGGAATAAATTCAAGACTGCATTCATGTTTCGTTAGGATTATGAGGAAAGAACTTGTTTGAAAAGAGCAAACAGAAATCGAGTCCTGATGGGCCTTAAATATTCCTGTGCTTCATCGAACTTGTTCTTTACGATTTACGAACAAATCCTGATATGGTCACTTTATAAGTGATATCATTTAACGTGAATGCAGACTGACTAAATGAAGTGACCAATGTAGTGTGAAAAAGTGACCTTTATTATAAAGCAGTCCGTATGATAACGAAATCTAAACAAAGAATGGAACGAAATGAAGATGCATTTCGCAATTGGATTTAAAACAATTTTCAAACTGCTTCTAAATTTAAGAAAACAAACTTCTGCATGAAAATACAGTTGCAGTTTACTTAAGATAAGAGCCAATTGCTTGGCCTTTTCATGCTATGATTTTGTTTTTATCGAGTCGAACAACTCATATTAATATGATAATATTATCTTTGTTCGAACGAAATCAGGTAAACATTCACATGTCTTGATACATAATATGCATTTGCTATTTCGTTACATCAACATTTTGTGAAGACAAGATATAGTTCTCTCCCTTTTATCACTCATGAAAATTCAAGAAAATTCCACTTCTGTTAACTCATTCAAATTCTATTTCCAAATGAGTCGACGACGATGAACGGAAGTGTTGAATCACGTTGAAAGTCTCAGACGATAAGCGATCATTATGCTTTTCCGATACGATAAAACGCAAGTAATTAGACAATTAGTTGAAAAACAGATATGATTGAAAGGAGCCGATTTTAAATAAACCTAAATGCAGGAAATGTAAATGAAATGCAGAATTCTTAAAATTAGGTATCGATAGGTCAGTTCGACATTATAATATAAAATATCTTTACGTCCCCCAAACCAAGCTGACAAAGTTTGAGGTGTTGTAGTAATATTAGTCACTCACTGATTCATCTGTTCATATATTGGCACGTGGTTGCTACGCTCTTAAGATTTTCTGTCCTACTTCTCTTACACTCATGAACGTTTGAATGTGGATAAATCTTATGGAGAATTACTAACGTATTTTACAATTCGGCCACTGTGTTTTAATTTTCACACTTAAGTGATGAATATTTGACTATTTATTTGTTTCACCCTCAATAACCTTCATCCCATTACTTAAGCATATTAAACTTTGTGTGTGGATGCATCATTAGAAGAATACTTTAACTTTAATAGTAGTCAGTCATTCCAACTTAAGTGTAGCAACTGCGTGATTTGTAAATATTATCGGATATTTTATCAATAAGCTTTTAATATCGTTGACCCAATGACCTCATTCAACGCTGCATTTTGATGTATTAGAAGAGCAAAGCAATTGTGAAAAGTATGGTCATTGTGACCTAATTTTCACTATTGAGTGATCTTGTGCTTTCAATATTTGTTAATTAGACACTTAACATCTTGAAACTATTACATATGGTGTTATCGAACTTTAAATACAGATGCGTCACTAAAAGAGTAACTTCACTATACTAAAAGTCGGTTATTAAGACCGAGTATTCCCTATTTAGTGACTTATATGTTTGCAGGTATTTGTTCGTCACACTTTTAACTTAGCCCTATTTCGCTACACGTATGCAAGATTTTGCGTCGACACATCTCAAGATTTGTTAATCATGGATACCAAATGGGCTCCAGTTGGCAAGGAAATGTGTGTTTATAGATAGATACCGTCACTGTTTCGGAAATTTAGTAGGCAGGTCTTCTGAGTTCTTCACATGAGAAAGTTTGTAATTAAGATGTAACTTTAATACATTTCAGTGTTAAGATATATATTCTTTTCCTAGTACCTGCAATCTTTTATCAAAATTCACTAGAGCATGCCTGTAATAGCAAATATGCCGGTTCGGCTAAACGTGAACATACTTAAAAAAACATGCCTTTTCGGGTTTAATGATCGATTATATTGTTTTCTTTTTGATGGTCCCATTTCAGCTGGTGATTATTTTCATTACAATCAATTATCCATTGCATCAGTTGCATACAATGTCTTATATTTTGCTAGCTTCTTACGGATGATGAATCAGCTTGCATGTATTCAACAAGATCCATTTGATTGGATTCCTACAAACAAGCAGCCAATTAGAACATAATTTAGAAAATGACTCGTTCTCAGTGTTAAAATTGTTGGCAGTTTATAGATGCATGATACGATATCTATGATACTAAGATTTTTTTCATAATGCGCTGTGACCAAAACTCCTTTTATTAACAGAACGATCTTGTCTATCTTTATTCGGTTTCAAAATTAACATAAAATGACTAAAAAAAGACCGAACAAAAGAGTATGATAAATTTATCAGAGTATATGACTAAATTTTTGAGAGAAATAAATTAGTTAATTTTAATACTTGACAAATCACATAACACGTGTCCCAGAAGGAACATTGATTTTTGCATATTGCCACTATTTTGTGATTTATTTTATTACTGAAGTTTACTGGTTTGTAATTATAATGATATAAAGAGATATGTAAATTATATTTATGACTATTTGCTAGTTACACATTAGATTTTAAAAATTATAACTATTTTAATTATTTAACTGAGAAATCATATGGTGATCTTTCATGTTTATATGTGTTACATGTCTAGGCTCGTACAAACGTAACAAGAAAAGAGTGAAGACAACAAGCTTTGTAAAATTTAACAAATAATTTATTTCCCTAGAAAAAACAAGGTAAAAATGAACGAAAGGACTTACGGTTTACGAATCAAATCCAAAATTAATCCAAAAATTAAAAAATAGAACTCCTATCAATGAAAAGTTCTAAATGAATCTTTGTTCGAGTCCCGATGAAATTAAAATGGAGGGCAATGACGTATGTCGTGACCTTCAAAGTGTTGCCGTGTCAACAGTTCCTTGTTGAATCACAGAAAAAAAAATATAACAGTTTAGAATTTCTGAATAAATTTAGATAAATTTCCTTCTCCAAGAAGTTCTGTATGAGCACTAGTATTTTCCAGGGAAAGAATCAATAATTCCATAGAATAAAATTCAACTGAAACTGGTCACAACAAGAAACCTTTAAGTGTCGAAGATTTAAAGCTCAGCTAGCTAGTTCTTCACAAGAAAACGGTTATACAGTAAGTTAAGACGCAAAACAGATTCCCGTATGAGGGTCACGTGGTCACTTTCTAAAATAACGTAGCATATTTTATGCATGCTAATTATCACGTACTCTAGATATGGCCTTGATTCCACTGAATGAATCTCATTCTTTGAAAAAATAAAAAAATAAAAATTAAAAAATTTGTTTACTAGAACTCTATCTGATTTCTGAATCAAGATCAGAAACCAGATACAATGTTTCAACTACTGGTTGTTTATCAGGTCAAACAGAACTGAACTGAACTTCAAAAAAACAAATATCAAATCCAATACACAGTTATCATTACAATAACATGTAATGGAATAAAATAAAATAAAAAAATTAAAACTAACAAACAAGTAATTAAATTTCATATACATGACATATGATCATGGTTTGATGCATGCATGTGTGTGTCTATTATAAACAATATCATCCTTGGCAAGGATATCTGCATAGGTCACATCAGTTTGAATGAATTATATAACAGTAGAAGATATAAACTAAATTTTGTAATGAATGAGTCCCCATATATGAGCCATAAGGATATGCCATTTGTTTTGTTGCATGTGGATCAATATAGTTGCTAGGTCAAGCTGAGGTTAATAATGATTAATGAAAACATTAAAAGTGCACTGTATTTAGGGCATTCTCCATTTTTCATCACAAATTTTAATTTTCAATTTTATCAGATGTTTCTGTTTTTATAATTGTATCAGATGTTTCTATTATATACTATGTTAGATTTATATCTAAATAAATTTGCATCCCCAGTTCTATCTTGACAGTTATTTAAAATAAATTTCAAACCTGTCTACCGAAGGTAGTATAGAATCGTATCCTTATGAAAAGGAATCCGTTATTTATAGAAGATATTTAAGGACAAACCTCAGAAATATGTCTATAATACTGTAAATTTTCTATCTTTATCAGTCAGAGCCTATTGAATTTTGCTTGCATAATGAATGTCATACATCTCCTATAAAGACATACACATAACTTCTTATCGCCCAAACTTAGAGCAAGTATGAATTAATGGTTCAAAACTTGTGTTCTTATAAGAAAATAGGTCGCAGGCAAAATCTAGCAAATATCCTGGGATGACATGTCGGGATTCAATAATTTTGTATATACGGAACTTATTTAACTTTAAATCGTTTCTTATATACAGATGGAGACAATTGTAAATAAACACAATCTGTTATCACTTATTTACAAGCATGTTCGGTAATCTTTAATGGTGTAAATATGAGACAGTTGCAATACACGAACCAAACCTATCATTACGTATGTAATCATCTGATCAGAAGGGTTGGATTCCAGATTCAACTGTCGTATACGCCTTGGAAGACTGCTGTGGTGTGACTTTAGGCAGGGTATAAACTTTTATTCATCAACATGATGTTCGATTTACGTGTTGGTGAATTGAAAAACTCCAATACAGTCATACAGATTCATGTTATTGTTGATCAATTTACACACAGTGAGACATCTTGTCACGTGAACAGAATAAAGGGACTGTATGTTGTGTACTATACAATAAAATGTTTGTTGTTTTCATAACAAAAAATGTTGACCATTTAGTTTAAAAAGATATGAGGTTTCTTTACCTTGAACTTTCTATTTGTATACATATTTTACATAATTTTAGCATCTTTAATTTTGGTTTATTCTTATTTCATATTTGCATTTATTAAGAAGGGATTATCTTCCTATAATTGTTTCTGTAATTCAGTATGTGTCAATTTTAGAATGTTATTTTCGAATTGCACATATAGCCTCGGTTGTGGAGAGATGGTACCTACTGATGCTTTTGGAGAGATACAATTTGCTGGGTTTGGACGAAATACTCCAAAAGTAAGCTACATGCCAGTTACACCTTCTTTTGCCAGCAAATATAAGATACAATCTTGAGTACTTATGTATAAATTTCAATATATATATATATATATATATATATATATATATATATATATATATATACTGCCTATATACTCACTATATATATATATATATATATATATATATATATATAGAGAGAGGAGAGAGAGAGAGAGAGAGAGAGAGAGAGAGAGAGAGAGAGAGAGAGAGAGAGAGAGAGAGAGAGAGAGAGAGAGAGAGAGACAGACAGAAACCATGTAGGTGTATTGAATTACAAAACATACTTAATCAAAAACTTGCAAAAGCCAAGTTTCTCCTAAATCAATAAAATATTAGAAATAGCTTACTGACATATATGCTGTTATAATATTAGTAATTAACCCATACAAATAGCTATGAGTATACGTTTTGACAGATAACCCAGTTTTAGGTAGATGTTACTTTAGAATATATATTGCAGACTTTAAGAGATAGTCAGTTTACAATGTGCTTGACAGATAAACATGCCTGAAGAAAAGACAAGACCAAATAATTTATCGTTGTCATTTTTTCAGTTTGTCCGCGTCGACGTAAGGACTAAAATGAACACGATGTTGGAGTTGATGATGAAAGTGTGGGGAATGCAAAAACCAAACTTGCTAATTTCTGTGACCGGTGGTGCAAAATCCTTCAACCTGGACATGAAGCCTCGCTTACGAGATTTGTTCCGACGTGGTCTTATGAAGGCTGCACATAGCACAGGTCAGGGTCAAACCTCAATGAATGAAAATTTCATGTTTTTACTTTTGGCCAGTCTGAGTTTGCTCCTATTGGGCTATATATATGTAAGACACATTATCAAACCTTTATTATCATAGTCACTGTATTTTGTTTCATTTTCTCACCTAACAGGTATGGGTAAGAATATTAGAATCTGCCAGTATGTTCTGGTTATGATCAGGGTAGAAATAATACAATAAAATCTCAGTTCAGGGGCTTACATATTTTTGGCCTTCTACAAGGTTTCTTGAAGAAAATAATGGCTCGTTGAGTCTGGGATTTCTATGTCGTGGTGAGAGCCTCCAGATTGATTAATTATATATTGTTTAAAGATTATACAAAATAGAATATTATATTATGTTTCATTAGATAACCAAATTGGTTCGTTGTTCTTGCTAGACTTACTGTGCTGCTTAGCGTTAAGATGACATTAAGTTTTGTCATATTGGCATTTTATAAATAAGTCTCTTGAAAGCTGAAGAGAACGGAGAGAAGACGAAGAATCAAGAAAGCAATGGTTGCAAATCCATGAAGTTTATTTGTCACATAGGTGACAATAATCAAATGTTGAGGAGGTAGGTGGTTGTGAAATGAGACAAAGGGCTCAAGGGATAACTTGTTGGGCCTTTATCATGGCTTTGCTGCTTAAGCAAATTCGTATGTTGGAATTTTTTAACATTTTTTCTTCAGGAAGAAAGTAATATATATAAAATTATATATAT
>JAECUM010022613.1:2822-14281 GCA_016617855.1 Megalonaias nervosa | reverse complement strand
TTATGTAATATTTACCTGCTATTATTGCATTGCTGTATGCTTTCCTGGTGCAAGTCCCCAGTGCAAGGAGATTACTCTCTCTCCTCCAATCAGTAACTGAAACAGTCTAGAATAAAACAAAATACATGATCCCTGCCTTTATTAATACCTTATACAACTTCTGTCACCCAGAATATCATCCTACTTTGACTTGGAGTAAGAGTAAAAGGACATCAGAGCTGGGAAATGGATGTTATTTCAACATTTTAAAAATAAAAAAAAAAAATAAAAATAAAAATAAAATAAAAAAAAAAAAAAATGAACTTCAAAATACCTATTAGTCCTGAAAGAAGTAGATCTGACCCTATAGTGGAGAACATCAGATTGTTAGAGAGGGCTGTTCTACAGCCCTTAATGGTGGATACTAAGCAATATTTCTCAAGAAGAAAATGAAACTCTGCAACTACCATATTTTGGTGTGTAGCACGCACTGGTGTATGATGTGCACCCTGATTTTTGACTCAAAATGAGAGGAAAACTTAATTCTGCCATATAACGTGCATGTGATATAATACATTTTAAAATTTTGATATAATATGCTCTACTTTTATAGTGTAGCAACAGTCAGCCAGTTTGGATAGTGAATGAAAAACATGGCGACATCAAAAGTAGAGCATCTCTTTTCAATTATATGGATGGCCCTTAAAAGAGCCGTTTTATGGTTCACCTTGTTCAAGAAGTTCAGTCTATTGCATCAAATCCCTCAAATTTGCCATCATCATCACTCTTGAAAAGTCACTATGTCCTCGTATGTGAAAGTTCAGGCCAAGCATTTATACTTATTTGGATTATCATGACACCTCTAAAATGTATCTCCATGTCCTAGCTAAAATTACTAAAATAATCTATTGTAAGTATATTTGACACATCAAAGGTTTAGCTGGCACTAATTTTTACCTTCATTAACACCATGCTGAGTCAATTAAATATTGTTCACTCTGTCATGGAAATATCAAATACTGTGATTTAAAATGAGAAAGAAAACAAAGAACCATGTTTATTTTGTAAAGAGGAGAAAATAAATTGCAAATTTACCAGTACCTAGACAAATCAAAATTTACTGGTATGTTTAGCATATCCAAGCTTTAGCCAGCACTGATTACCTTGAAAGACCATGTTAAGTCAACAAAGTGCTGTCCACCTTTAAAAAAAACCCATAATGTCAATTAAAAAATGCTCACTCTATTGTGACAAAAAACCATGCTCATTTCCAAAGAAAAGTAAATAATTTGCAAATTTACCTAGACAGATGCATTGTAACTATGTTTAGCATATCAAAGCTTAGCCAGTGCTGATTACCATGAAAATACCAAACTGAGTCAATGAAGCTTTTGTTACGTATATGTAATTTAATTACTTACGTGTTAGTTTTAAATTTCTTTTTTATTTTATTTTATTTCATTACAGGTTATCGTAATGATAACTTTATTCACTGGATTTGATATTTTTCCGAAAAATTGAGTTCAGTTCGGTAAATAACAAGTATTGCTACATTGTATTTTTAGCTGACCTAGTTCCTGACCTTGATTCAAAATTGGTAAACAACTTTCTTTCCTAGAGTGAAAATCATTGGTCATAATCAAGGTCTTACTTGGCCCACGTGTTAGCTCTGTTGTAAACAATCTTTTTATTTTGATTCGATCGTATAGATTCGTTCAGTAGAATCAAAATTCATCCATGGCGTACGTGACACCCAACTTGTAGTCCTTTTATGTCTCTAGAACTAAGTGACCACGTGTCCCCATCACGTGGTCTAAAACTGCGTTTAAAACTAACATTTCATAGTGATTTAATTCAATCGTAAATTAATACCTTCGGAGCTCAAAGGTATTTTTGTTGTTGCTAGTTGAGTTTGATTTAAAATTCTTCTATTTTTTCGGATGTTAATAATTTATATTCCCTGGAGATTACTTGTGCTCATTACAATTCTTGGACAAAGACATTTTCTGAAAGTTATTTGAAATTCTAAAGCTGGATTATTATTCTTGGTGACTCAACAAGGAACTGTTGTCACATCAACACAAAGCAAGTTATAGAGGACGTCATCACCTTCCATTCTGGAACTTCATCGGGATTCGAACTTCGATTCAACTAGAACCTTTTTGTGATAGGACTTATATTTTTAAATTATTGGATTTATATGTGGATTTGATTCATAAACTGTAAGTCCTTTTTCACATTTTTACCTTATTTTCTAGGGAAATAAATTATTTTGTTAAATTTACAAAGCTTGTTGGCTTCACTCTTTTCTTTGTTACTTTTATACGAGCCAAGACGTAACACTTTAATCACTGTAAAGCCGCAAATATATATCAAATACTATGTTATAAGAAGGGGAAATAAAAATAAAAATTAAGTTTATTTTCCAAAAGAAGAAATGTTTTCCCGACTTGATACATAAATTATTTTATTTCACAATGTGTTAATGTTACTGTAACAGACTAAACGTAGTCACACAAAATATGTACCCTACATGTGCCTCTCATGTGAACAATACCACTGCCTGAATTCAATTCAACCAGGAACAAATGAAGAAAAAATGTATTTGATCCACCGTAATGGAATACTCAACAATTGTGGTTCAGGTACAGTTATCCTATTTTGTTCCGCTGCAATATGGTACTTTCCACAGCTTTAGAACAAGTTACAAACAGTATGTACATGTATTTCTAGTTATGGCACAGAACAAAATACTACACAGTGATGTGAAATTAAATGGGTTTATTAACATAAGCAATCAACGAAAAAGACTATCAAGGTTTGCAAGCATTATTTATTTCTTTAATAAGGTTACAACCTGTAAACAATTCTGTTAAATTGTACATGCAGGCTGCTATGGTTCCTTCATTTTTCCAGCAGATCAACCTGGAAAAAACTCCTATAAAAAAATGAGCACCACTGACTGAAGATAAGAAAAATTAGGTGAAAAAAGTGTGCATTATACATAGCTAAATATGGTAATTATGGAGGGAGAAGATAGGATCACTGTGTTACCTTCTGCAACAGTTACATAAAATTCTCCACTTGGCATCATAAACCTTTGAGATCAAATGTCTTCTAACCATATTGATGCATCTTCCAACCTTGTGTGAAAACTGATCCTACTAGATTTTTTTAAAATATGAGCCAGGCATGAAGGTGAAGAAAATTGGAGTATTTTCTGCAAGAAGGACAGTTTACTGCAACAGCCAATCCCTACTCAGTATTAATTTGCTTGTGGAATCTACCTACTGGGTCAAGGAAATCACCATACCTGCTATAGCATGACCTGTCATGTTTATTATGTATATTTAATTTGCATTGTTTGTTATTTTTCTTATTATGCTGTGAATAATTGTATTTTGGTCTTGAACTTGTCTGAAATCAAGTTTATTTTCTACATGACCTAAATCTTTGATTTTGGTTTTGTAAGCATGTTTATCTCAATCTGTGTCTAGAACTTTGTAAAATCCCCATGAATTGTTGGGTCTACCTGTTGTTTACGACATTTTATATTATAATTTTAGTAACAGGTTTCTAATTATAACTAAGATTTTATCTTGTGTACATTTGGACTTTCCAGAATGAAATTTTCCATTAGGTAATAGTTTCTTTTCTCAGAAAATGTTAATTGTGACCTGATGTCAGGTGGAGGACTATATAATCTTGTTACAGGAAAAATTATTTATTCTTGTTTTAAGATCTTGAGGCAGAATCAGTTGTATTATTGTTGTGTCCAACAGTTTATTTCAGCTGGAATTTATTCAAATTATTTAATTCAAGTGATTCTTCTCTGGAAATACAAAGTGCTCAAAAATAACATTCTTGGAAATAAAGAGTTGAATTATTGCAAAATTTCAAATAAGGATTTATTCTTGAATTTTATTAGTGTGTATGGGTGTGAGTCAACAAAAGACTTTTGATACATCACCACAATATAGGGCCACCACAGACACATCAAAACTTCCAATGTTGGATTTAATTTGGATTTCCACTGAAGTTTATTCAGACTTTTAATCATTAGGACTTGGAACTTGGATCTGTAATTCTAGGATTAATTGGGACTTTGTATTCTTGGGAAATAACTTATTTGTTTAATTTTACAAAGCTTGTTGCTTCTCACTCTTTCTATTATTTGTTTTAAGACCATAGTGTAGTAATATATTCTAAAAACATGTTTTTTTACTCCCAAACCCACTGATATGGTCATATTTTGAAAAGCACAATTTTCTGTTTAACAAAAAACAAAAAACAACTCTATACATGCTTGCAACATGTACCATGCTCCTGCCTAGAGCTCATGTAAAGCTATCACTGTAAAAGTTTATACAGCTAACTGGTGGTCAGGTATAAACATCCACCATTTCAAGTACTACTTAACTGTCTGACAATAGCTAGGGTGATGTGTTAAGTCCTTTGATGACTACTGTGGGTGAGCCCATTATGCTAATTTGTTAGGTAAAGTTCACAAAGTGGAACAACCCATTTCGATTTAAGTTATAGGTAAATCAAAGAGATCTTAGATGCATGTAGAAGAACAAAAGTTATTACACATCACTGCATGGAATAAAAATGTTTAAGGTATCAGTATTAAAGACTATTGGCAAGTTTGTGAACAGCGGCAATGTTTCTTTTAAGTCGGATATTACTCCATATATAAAACACAAAGTATAAATAATAGTTTTTAAGTTTAAGGCAAAATGAAAAAATGTATGTCTTTTTATTCAGGAATAAATATGCTATTAGTGAAGCATGCAAAACCCAGTAAAATTACATTTCTGAGCTCCTGGCTGATTTAGTTTACTTTGTGAAGGACACCAGCAATGGGTAACATCTAATTCTTAGCACATAATGCAAATAACATATCAGTATAAGTGGTTATGGAGTGTATGACATCAATTGAAATAGCAGCACCACCTGTAACATTTGGACAAACCAGAACAAATTTAACACACTGAATTAAACATTCAGATGAGTTCTCTTTATTATTATTCATTATCTTAACCTTGTTAAAATACTAACTTTTAACTGACCCATGCTTTTCAGGATGATTTTAGGCATGAAATAGATTAACTGAAAGGCAATAATAAGCACATGCTCATGTTTACACAGTTGATATGCACTGATAAAGTGTTAACACCCGTACTGGACAGAAGTGTTTATTACTGCTGTATTATCTGTAAGCCCCTCTCCCTAAGCTGAAATTATTATATTACCCCCTCCCCCAATGAACTAGTCAGTCCTAAATATGGTGTTTATTCCTTTTTTCTATAGAAACAAGCATATCTCATGGTCAAACTACATTGGATACAGTTCTGACAATGCTGTTTGTAAGGAACAATTCAGTTCTGGTCAGGATTTGCTCAGAGAAAGGAAAGTCTGAACAACAGTACCATCCAGTCTCTAATGAGTGCAAAGATGAACACAAATTACACTTGCATTAGCCACTGAACTACTGACAATGGCCAAGACTGTAACTGATGAAGCCTATATATTTCCATTTAATGGATTTTAAAGATAGAAACGTGTGTTAATATCAGTGTGGCTGTGATTGTGAGTGCTTGATGTGTGTGTATGTATGTGGTGATTATATCTGAGAATGCTAAGTCTACCAACTATTTTTTCTTGTCAGTGCATTAAATGGTTGAAAGAAAACAATTTTTTTAAAATGCAGATAGGAATTTCCAAGTAATGGGTGACAGTTTATGTGAAACGAAAACTTGTTCGCAATTGGATGATGTCACTTTTTTGGCAGGTGACACTCCTTGGGACCTCAAAAAACACAGTCTGAGTCTCTAAAACATAAAATCAAGACTGTCTGGCAATATGGTAGGTACAAATCACTGAAATATGACCACTGGAGCCACTAGAAAGCAATCAGGAAACATAAGAAATACACAAAAAAAAACAAGAATTAGGTAGGTAAAACTTATCCTAAAACCAGTTACTAAGAAAGGGATAAAAACAAAGTAGCTCTGCTTCACTTAGTAAGCTACTAAAATCCATCAAATTCAGCAAGAAAGGACACAGATACATGAATATTATGCAAAGACATGGGAGAAAATATCAAAAAGTACACAAAAAGGATACAACTGAGTAAATATACTAAACAGATGATGAAAAATTGAGTGAGAACCACAAAAAGTCCAAGGAGAAGGAGAACAATAATCTGATTGCCAGAAGATGTTTAAGGTCTCAAACTGGGGTCATGTTTTTTATTCTAGACCTACAACTGAAGGAGAGAATAATTTCTTTGGACTAGGGTAATACTTCCAGGAAAAGATAAAGCCACACTATAACTGATGGCACTAATACTAAAACATGCAGTAAAGGAAAAGAAGTTAAAAAAAGAAACTGAGTAAACTTAAAACACATCAGGTTGAATACCACTGATGCTAAAAAAAACCCACAAAGTACATGTACAAGATCGAGTAGAATACCAACCTCAGCAGGACCCTTATTTTCATTTGAAGTTTTCATGGCCTGGCCACCATCTACAACTGTACTGATAGTTCCCTCTTTCTTTCCTTTCAATGGAACTTCACTTATTCCTACAACTAAAAATAACAAGAGTACTATAAACATGACATTATAGATCTGCCAAAGGTTGAGTAGTTTTCCATGAAGACATTAATAATGTATGGTCGACTACTAACCCTATTATAGATCTGCCATGTGCTTAATAGTTCTCTACGTAGGCATTAGTTGGGTATGGTTGATTATTAACCAAATAGTTCAAATGAACTTGACCTTAGGTCAAGGTGTGCAATTTTGGAACTAAATTTAATCTGCAAAAAATATCATTTTCTTATTACACTTACCAAAACTGGGACCTCTGACTTTAATACTCCAGAATAGAGTTTCCTATGACAAGTGCAATCCATCCACAATGTTAGTCAAGGAATTTGCTGTACAACAAAAGTTATGAAAAATGAATTTTTCTTCAAACCACAATGACCCTGACCTTTGGCCTTTTCCACACCCCCACACCCTTTCCCCTAATTGCAAGCCATCCACAATGTTTGGTCCTGTTCTGTGATGCAGACTTAATGTCATTATGCAGAAGTCATTTTTCTTCTCTTTGTCAAAGTAACTATGACATCTTGACCTCAAAATCCCTACTCCAAGTGTAAGTCACCCACAAAGTCTGGTAACTCAGATGTTGGAGAATTCAAATTATTATGCAGAAATCATTTTGTCACAATAATCTTGATGTTGATTTTTCCCTCACCCCGTGGGCAAGCCATCAACAAAATCTAGAAACTAGGTGGAGACCTAGAGTTATTATGTAGAAACCACAAATTTCTTATTTCAGTCACAGTGGCCTTGACCTTATACATTTTCACCCGGAGATTTATAGAGTTTGTGATAGGTAAAAGGCAGATGGATGGGCAGATGGTAAAAGGCAGATGGATGGGCAGATGGTAAAAGGCAGATGGATGGGCAGATGGTGGATGGGCAAACATATGGAAAACACCATAAAAAAAATACGCTCTACCTTATGGCAGGCACATAAAAATGAAACACAATCACAAAGATTTTTTTTCCACTGGAAGAATCGTGAACCATAATCACACCTGTCAATTCAGAGATAACTAGAAAACTTTCCTCAATAAATATTTAAATTAGGATGAGATAATAGCTCTCTGTGGACATGTGGTGCTACATAGACTCTTTCCATTTCAAATCAATTCAAACAAATTTGCCAATCTAAAACAGATTTAGGAATAAATTATTTTGTTGTTCTTTATTGCCATTTAAGGAAATAAAAGTCGTGAAAGTAACTGAATAACTTAAGATGTAATAATCTAACTCTAATAATCTTTCAAGTTCTTATAATCTGAGTAGTACCATGATGTGCAAAGTTTATGGCATTGTGATAATATTAAGCAGTAGTGGAAAAATCAAGGTATGATGACAAGTACATGCTACATGTAAGAAATGATGTCTTTCAGAGGTTGTGTTTTTTGCTACTCAATGACTGACATGGAGATTCTACTCTTTCTACAATCTACATAATGATAATTGTTTTGTTTGGTCTTTAAATTTACGGTTTCTACAAGCCATGAAATCCAAGACAATTGGATTCTCACACACACAAACACACACACACACACACACACACACACACACACACTCACCAATGTCAGTTCACAGTATTCTGGAAAGAAACATTGTTCACATAAACAAATTTGATCAAATTTGATCAAATTACTTTCAAAACTCTTTCCATCAATTTACATGGCAAAGATACTGATTGGAAATGAGCAAACAAACTACAACAGCTATAACAGATCCTTACTGTTTGGCCTGGCTATCTCTATGAAACTATCTTATATTCTGAATTTACTAAATCTATCAATATATACACAAAACTGCATATGTATTTTGTCCTGAGCCAGGGGAAAGAACAAGTTGGATATAGTGGAGAGATACATAAAGGCCATAAGGCTGACACATATTTAAGAGCCATATCAAACAAGTTCTTTAATCTAAGAACAAAATGACAATTTATTAAATTTTAGTTTATGCACAACTTGAACGATCTTGAGTTATTATAGGTACACACTGCCAGTGTTGCAATGGGGTTTGTCAGATAATCACCATTGAGGGATGAATTGGTGGTGTGGTAAGATGATGTAATGTCAAATAAGACTTAGTCAGTGGCTAACACTTGGATAGGGGTGTTGTACATGTACCTTGAAATTGAGAGGCAGACCTGGGAATTATGCAAGAGACTGTTATTAGCCTCTTGCTGTCTTCATGGAGTTTGTTGAAGGATCATGGGGGTGGGGGAATGAGCATAACTATTTCTATTGGTTGGCATTGGCAGCAGAATTCAAAGAGTCAACAAAATTAGATAATCTTATGTAACATTGCAGACTCATATAGAGTACCATGTGATCAGTCACTTCTCTGGTTTTTCAAATGTACAGACAATGAATGTAGAGTTTCACTTCCCTGGCTTTTCAAAGGTACAGACAATGGATTTTTGAATCTCCTCATCAAACTTTTCTTATGGATTTGTGCTGGAACTTTTCTTGTGGATTTGTGCTGGATTTAAATCTGGTGGTTTTCAATATCGTGCAAACTGGCTTTCTGTTCATCTCCCTGATTTTGCGCCATTACAGTCGAGTTGACCCTCTTGCTTGCCAGCAATGGCCAATTATAACATGACATTACCTGGGAACTGGTCTCTGCCAAACTTAGACAAGAACTTTCTATTTCAGGCATTCATTTCAGCCCGGGAGTAACGAAATCTCATCAATTCCTTTGTTCAGGGAATGTAGCAGCAACGGTGCTAATGATAATCAAACAGTTCTCGGAACAGACAATTTCACGCATGTGCAACCGGAAGTGTCTTCAACAAACACGCTAATATTTTGATAGTCACCCAATTGTCAAGGATGGTGGTGGCATTGCAAAATACTCTGGCTATGTTATCTGAAAGTGTTTTGCTCCTTGATTGACTCCAGAAATAGTGGCATGGGGGAAGCACAGACCAATCTGACATGCTATTCTTTAGAGCATGCAGAATCATTGCTGCCGAATGTTCCCGTCATGGACAACAATGCAGTCCTTGGGAAGACAACTTCCATCCCTTCAGTGACGGTCGCAATATACGAGGCAGAAATCCTTGCCATTCCTGGAGACAGTGTATCAGAACCTTCGCCAACAAATTCAAGGTGTACAGATTCCTACAGTTCTCACCTTATGCAGAGGAAATTCCTGTACATGTCCTGGAACACCTGACATTAACAACTGGGAGAAATAAAATTATCTATTTTGGTAAAAAGTGCTCTTTCTCCATGTTCCGTGAAATTTTCATGCACAGTTGGAAACACTATATCAATATTTTTTCAACCACTTTAAAGCTCTGTAGCACTATCCTATTTTTTCCAAGTACTAGTTTGGCAATTTCATTTCATATCGTTTTGAAAAACACTATTCGGTATATCTACTTATGTCTTGGCTATTGGCTATGTACAGAAACTAAACAATATCCCTGATCCAATCAATTCCTTTCTTTTTCAAAAACTTCTGCAAACACTTCATAGACATTTGTCACAGACTGATATTGATAAATGGATTCTACAACAAACAAAAAAACCAAAAAAACAAACTCATTCCAGTCCTGCCTAGATTAATTCACAATGCCATCCGTGTACCTCTATTTAAGTCCACGTTTCTCCTTGCACTTCATGCATTATTGCAATTAAAGGAAATGACAAACAACCTTGTTGCAGAAACCCAACTTTAGTTTTCTCGAGTTCAGATCAATGACGTTGGTTTAGTTGTCGAGTTTACACATTGCTAACACTCCAAGGGTACCCATTTTGCCTAAGTGTCATGCCCCAAAAAGTACAAGACCAGTGCCCTGTCCATGCGCTGCATCACTATTTACAACTACTGGGGTGGCATTTAGGACCACTCTTTCTTACCGGGGGTGGGGTGGGGGGTATTTTACCATACCTAGGCAGGAGTTCAACCAAGCCTTGCACACATTGCTCGTGCTATGCAGTTTTCATCCTCATTTATTCAAAACTTATACTTTTAGGATTAGGGCACCATCAGGGTGCTAAGCATTGTCTACCAGACTGTACTATTTGAGTCTTGGGTAGGTGCTAGTCATATCCCTTTGAGAAATATATCTGCCTGAGCGATAAAATTTCAAGTTTGTAATTTTGTGCTGACTTCAGGTCGTTTTGCACATCACCATAGCACTTCCTATGCTTGGTTCTGCTTTTCAATTTTCTTCTTTCAGGTCTTGTGGATGCACAGACTGATACAGACATCCACATCATATGGACACTGCATATCATACGGGTTCACTGGAAAGCACTTCACTTCATATGGGTTCATGCAAGAAATGACCATCTTACACCATGTCATTCTTCCACTGGCATTCTGTGACAGAAAAATACAAACATTTTTTGGATAGGGTCTGCACATCTTGGCAGTCTCGTGGGTGCACAGACTGATACAGCCGTCTACATCATATGGCACTGCTCTTCATATAGGTTTATTGGAGAGCACTTCATATGGGTTAACTGAAGGCGTGACCATCTTACAACACATCATTCTTCTGCTGTCATTCAGCGCCATGGAATACAAAAATTTCTTGATATTGTGTGCCATTTTGACATGATGTGTGCAGAACTGGTTGTGTTAATGGAGAAATCTGTTCCCCAAGAAAAGAATTCTGGTGAACTGTGACAATTCTGCAACTGTTGAAATCATTAATAATGGCCGATCTAATATACCTCTTATAATGAAATTTGTTCCAAGACTAATATGGTGTGCCAAAGGACAATTCGTTATTCAGGCTCGCCATATACCTCGTAGGGATAACCTTATAGCTGATGCCCTTTCTCGGTCTCAGAACAAGACGTTCCGGTACTTGATGCCCCAAGCAGATCAAACTCCAGCTGTGTGCACGC
>JAECUM010022612.1:0-27604 GCA_016617855.1 Megalonaias nervosa | reverse complement strand
ATATATATATATATATATATATATATATATATATATATATATATATATATATATATATATATATATATATATATATACGTCTGCTAAATTTGTTTCAGTGTACAAATAACATGGCAATGGGCTGTATGAGGTAACGAATGAGGATAAGGGTGCACGGCAAGGGCCAGGCACTGAGGTTCTCATGCGAGCAGACATTCCAAGCATCCAAGCATCCGCATTTTACTAATGAAATCACACATAACATGGGCAGTCCACGTCGCCTGGATGTCAGAAGAGCGACTGCCCAAGAAGATCAACTAAGCGCTGAAATAGCGAAAGCGATCTCAGGGTGGTCACAATCAAAATTTCAAAGATTCCATAAAGTTATCCATGAAACACTTCACCATTGACACTGGGCATTGAGAAGATCGCACACAGAATCGCTCAAATTCGCAGTCTCATCCATACTGCAGCTACAGACCATTGAACGTTTGATACCTGTAGAGGCGGTGAAAGAGCAGCGGAAATATACAACTATATGCGTTAAGAAATAAAGTATAATATTAAAACAAACAACGAAATAAAAGATCACGGTATAAACTCAATGATTTTTTACTTGGGGCACTATAATTAGAAATGGAATCGGGTGGAAGGACAAGGAAAAATACCCAACAGACAAATGTGTGAAGGAGGGTGAGTACTTGACACGAAATCCATACGAATAAGAAAACCTGGCAAATTACAACATTGTGCAGAAGTAAAAGGATCAAAGATCTTTAAAATGTGTATTATCAAGTACCGTAACAAACTTGTAAGTAAAATGAATAAAACTCTTGAATCTCAGATTAAACTAATCAAACAATTAAACGCACAACACTCAACCTAAAGCAAACTATTAAAATAAAATTGCATTCAATTTAAATGTAAATAATAAATTAAAGTATCTAATTAAATTACATAAATATAATCCATAAATCAAACTTAAAAATCCTTTTGGTATTGAAAACTTCATGTGAGTTAAACTTCCAAATAAATAAATCCATATCCACAATTCTACAAATATAAGATATAAATATAAAGCATTTAGGTACTTACAAATTTGTTTGAGGAGTCACATTCTAATTTCTAACCAGCCACATTTGATGGGGTTGACATGGTCTGTGCTCATAAATAAAGAAATCCGATGAAAGCTTACCTCCTTTTCCACATTATCCGTCTTTTCCAAAAGTGATCGGCCGTCATTTAATTTTCTCACAGTATATATGTCAGCATTAGGATCAATATCATAATTCCTCTTCAAGTTTAAGGTCAGAGTATGTGACTTGCGTTTGAGGAGAAAGGACAACTGGTCAGGTAGGTCAGGGTCACTGAGTGTTCGCTTGTCTGTCTGAAGTCGTGTGGTTACATCTTGCAGCCAGACTGTTTCCAATTCGGTGGTTGCTGGTTAATGGAGATAAGATAATGGTTTAAAATGAACGGACAAACGACCGTCAGTGGGGACCGATCAGTCTACGCAAGAATAAAAAAATATGTATACTTAACTAAACGAATACATCTTCTAAATAATCACATTTTGCACAATCAAGATCATATATTGATTTGTTCGTAATAGTTCAATTTATGTTTATTACTCTGATATATTATTTGGTGTTTTGCTATGGAAACAACATTTACACTATTTTATCTCTTTCGTAAATCCATATTTTATAAGTACTTTTACATAGAAATAATGAATGCTATCAGGTTTTGAGAAGAGAAAAAAAGATGTTGCAGAAATACACCTTCATAGAAAATATGAAAGAGAATATATTGAACTCTGTACAAAAGACATCAAGATGCACTTAAGAATATCGTACTAACTTCAGTAAGTATACTTATCAAGATGAGTGGTATCATTTGAAGAACGAAACAGCTTTGCAACCAAATGCATAAGTTGACTCCTCTGCTTATAAAACGATGGAGTTAGTGGTCAAACAACATGCTGAATTGAAAGCCGGGCTAATCTAAAGCTTCAAAAGTTCCGTCCACATCCATTTGGGTATTATGGGATTGTGGACTACTAGCAAGAACGTTATGATAAAAGTATAAGAGTTTGACAAATGAATTGCTCCAATGACCAGGAATAAGAAGCCAAACTCTATGGTGGATGGCCAGATAGCAAAGACTCTTTACTTAGAATGCAATACAACACAAACCAGAGACCATTTTATGGTATATGGGCAAGTAAGATTATTTTTTAAACAACTTTAGCATAGGTTACTACTCATTTTCTTTATTTGCTTCCATGGTTTAATATTTCTATATGGTGATGCCGATGAAAACAACTAACTTATAATACCAATATTGCTGCTGATGTCATTTCGCACACAAAAGTACAATTACAGTGTATTATTATTCATTCAGTCATCATTAATAGCAAGCATACGCTTCTAAGTACATAATGATAAGTGGCAAAGATAGTGTTGTCAATAAAGTCATTGTGTTTGCTCTTTTCATGTTTTAAAATAGCATGCTCTAGAAAATAAAAAGTATATATTATTAAAATGCTAATGAATAAGAAAAGGTATACTGCATTAGGAATTATGAAATAGAAGATTCAATTTGAAAAAGAGAGGCATACAGAGACAGACAGAGACAGAGACAGACAGACAGAGAGGCACAGACAGAGAGACACAGACTGAGAGAGATAGGTACATAAATATGTAGATCTATACGTACCCTTTGGAAAATATGCTGAGAGAGAGAGAACAAAAATAAATATATTATTCTTCATTGTCAACTCAAAGACGGGCTGGCATCTATGGAAGTATTGTTTGACTTAGCTATTAGAATGGAGCTTATATATTCGTCTCGTTGGACTTAATTATGTAATTTAGGGCTAGCTTGTTCCAGCCACGTATTAAGTTTTGTTTACCCAAACTGTTTGTGAAATCTATTAAAATCATCTTGAGTAACGCCATGAGACTTTAATTACAATTAGTGAAAATAGCTTCAGGCTTTTTCTAATCCAAGATCGTATCTTTCATGGCAATATGTGAAGTGGTATCGGATGAAAATGTTTAAATATGTTCATGAGACTGAAATGGTATAATAAAACCTAATATAGATATGGTAACATATGAAACCGTATTGGATGAAAATATTTATATACGCTCACGAGCCTGAAATTATAATAGAATCAATGCTAACATAGGTAAGTATTAATAATTAATTTCAAAGCGGTAGTTAGATCAAAAGGAGGTATGTCTATCCTTCTGTCCTTGCATCTTCAATATATCAATATATTAACCATCTGCTTATCCTACATCAAGCACAAACCTATACCTATAAATATATATGTCGATTATGTACTTGTATATGTCGACTTGTCTGAAAATAGAGACTTAATTTTTATTGTAAATTGTAATATATATATATATAGCTGATTGTTGAACCGGAAATATTTGTGCAACTGTAAGAAGTCGACTTCATAGACAAATGAAATATCTACCTGCAACGCGGTGGGTTTATTTTCGAATGCTCCAATGTCCTCAACATCGAGAATCACCAAATGTCTACAAGTAAGCTGCAGCTTCACCACTGTTTAACTAGTTAGTACTTGTTTTTCAATCAACTGAAAATAACTAAGAAAGAATATTGGGACTGAAATAGTATAGCTATAGCTAATATTCCTTCTAAACACAAAGTTGAAGCAATATTAAGAATGAACGTTTGGAACTCAAGGCTCTCCATTTTACCATCAAAACAGACTATCAGTTGAGCTTGTATAGCTTTTGAAATTTCTTGTGTTCGTGACAGCATTGATTTCTTTTTTCAGTGCCGTTAGTTTTTTTAAAACGAGAGGCTCATTCCCACGATGAAATGCATTGTATTGTGCTGACTGATTAGTGCGATAATTGGATTTATGTGTGTGTGGTTTGGAGTTTTAACGTAGCTTTAACAATTTTGCAGTCATATCGCTTCGATGTCTGCAGTGTGGTAGTTTATAGTGATGTCTAGCCCTGGAACATCATGCCGCAGACATGTAGCAAGATGTCCCACCCAGTGACATTATACTGTCACCAGGCTGACCAGTTCTAACAATAACCTCTTAATGCTGAGCGCCTAGCGAGGCAGCTGTTAGTACCATAACTGGATTTAATATATTTTATTTCAAAATAGAACATAATTTCGGTCTGTAAAGAAATTATCTGATAGTGAACCTATTATGTTAGATGCATACGCGCTACTCTTGGTTTGGCCAACGTACGAGGTAATTATGAAATATATATATATATATATATATATATATATATATATATATATATATATATATATATATATATATATATATATATATACAGTTACATAATCCAGAAATATCTAATAACACTTTATGACCTTTACTTTCTGTCCTAAATATGTCCATGTAGTTTTAATCGATACATAGGAATATGAAAATACTGAGACGAACAATTAAAAGTATAATTTTAAGCTGATAAAGGGTATTACAAATCCAAAATTTAAATTCACACAATATCTACCTGAACAGCTGGAGGGATACTTTTCGAATTATTCAATATCGGCCACCTCGGGGAGCACTGTCAAAGTTTAAACTCTGATAAAACACTGCATAACTATTTAGAACTTGTTTATTCAGTGAGCTGAAGATATATAATACAAAGATTTTTGGGCTATGGACTGTTAATAATTAGTTCCGTTCTAAAACAGTGCTAAAATAATATTATGAGCTGGCATGTTGTAGCTCAGGGCTACTGTCTGACCACCATATCTACTAATATCGTCAACTTAAGCTTCTGTACTATTTGGGGAAATCCACCCATATCACTCAGTTGAGCGTGCTTAGATTTTGGAAATCGTTGTGTTCCGGATAGCTCATTGATGTTTGTATTTTCAATACGGAATTCTCATTTGCAGGTTGAAATGGCGATGTGGTGATTGATTTGATTTTCAGTTTTATCACTAAGTGATATTTCTGGACAGGAAAGATTATTGGTCAAAAGATACATCGTCTAGTACTAACACTGTGGACGGACATACACTACACATGGTTTTGCCAACCTGCTCATTAATTATGAATGAGTTATTCACAGTCGATTAAGTAAAAATAATATAAAAACACTGTCAGAAAGTTTAATTTTTTCGTCCTAAAATATTTGCATTCTGGTTATTTCAATATATATGAATACGAAAATACTCATTGAGATAAACAGTTACAAGAATGCATTAATGTTTGTAACTGGTACTCAAAATAATTACTGTGCAAATCGCGTTATTCGTTTCAAGTTTGTGCTCTCTCTCTCTCTCTCTCTCTCTCTCTTGGAAACTGTGTTTATCAGTTGTTAAATGCTATCAATTCTACTGCTTGAGAGCCGACGTGAGAGTAGTTGCGTTGTGTAACCATTTGTCTTATGAAACACAGGTGAATATTAAGTTGTACGTTCACAATTAGAAACATGGGTGCAGCAGGTATGTTGTTCCTGCGCCATAAAACAGCAGGTAGTGTAGGTATGTTGTATATTTTCATCATACACATAGGAGTATTAAATATATTGTATCTTCGGCACCAAATACATAGAAGTAGTACGTATGTTGGTATATTCACCATCAAACACCAAACAATAGTGTTAAATGCTCAACATTAAAAGTCCTCGATTATGCTGTATCGCCATTCGTGCAGCTTTTCTTAGCTCTATATGTACCATCAAACACCTTTGAATAACATCTATCATGCATCTTCATGATCAAACACTCTGGGTTGCAAGTTTGTTGAATTCTAATCAGGAAACACCCTTGAGCTGAAGATTTTCTGTATCTTCTTAATCCAATAACCGAGATTACTAGATATATTGTATCTTTGCCATCGAACAACACTTCATGAAAGCAGGAAAATTCCTCGCTACAACATAGACAAGAACGTTTCTGTAGCCGAGACACTTCTTTAAACTCGCTTCATACTGACGGTAAAGGCGTTGTTTACCAAGGAGGAGGCAGAAAGAGATGTCAAAACGCACCGAGACCTCTTAAGCATCTTCAGGATAATAATAAGAAAAGACAAACAAGAGTTGTCAGAGAATTGGATGCTTTTGATTACTAACTGAAAAATGAAAACAATGATGGGCCTATATTTCCCGAACGTTTTAAGTCAGAACTCGATATATTTGTCATGCCAACAACCATCGATTTTGTATTTTCTTTCACCCCTTTATCACGCATCGTATTTGAACTCTAAGGACAAACGAAGCATTACATCGATCTGAATATAAGTTCTCAGACTGGATAATACCAATGCAAGGGAAGACGACAGCTTGCGTCAACAGAGGCATACATTCGTTGTTCAGCGAGTTGGATCTATAATTGAGGAACAAATTAATCACTGATACCACTTACACTTGTTTTTAGTGAACTTATCTTCAAAAGATCTTGCCGTATGGAAAAACGCCTGAAACGCATATTTGGATGCCTCAATGGTATTGCATCCTAACACTTCGGAGCGATTAGACGGCACAGAGTTGACTCAAGATGAATGTCCACACCATGTTCCATTTTATGATTGTCAAATGAAAATCAAGCAAGAGTACGGTTTAGAATGACTGATCGTTTGCATTTAGAAATTTAGTTGCAAGACAAGTTATTCTTAAACAGAGTTGATGTATGCTAGAGATAGAAAATAAACAGTACCGCGTGAAAGCCTTATCTAAGTGGAAAACGTCATGGGACGAACTCTGGACAAAATGAAACTCAAGTATTCTCCATGACCAGAGGAAGTGAAACCTTTACCGTTGTAGCTGGATTAAGATCCAGAATCGTGGTGTATGTTTCTAAAGACAGTTACCAAAACGATTTCTCATCGTGATCGTCTGTAATGCGGCCCTTGCCAGAGTCATCTATCAAGTCCTTCCAAACTCAGAAACGTAAACGTGCACGAAAGAGAAGGCACTCGAGATAGGCGATGTGGTGTAACAGACGTTTGTGTTTTACGTCAGTCAACATCCCTAAACTCAATTGATTTCCCTGGAAAGAGTATATATATCAGAGGTGTCTTGCAACAGAATGCTGTCACTACTCATAGTTACCTAGATATTTTCAAGGAAAGTGTCAGATGTAAACTGATGACGTATTATGAATATGGGCTAACTGAATAACAGGAAAACCATCAATAACCAAAAACAAAAACAAGAAAGGGGATGATTGAACAGTTCATAACCTTCTAATTAAAAATTCGTACACAATTTCTTGTAATCCCGTGTCATGCGCTAGAGACGACGTCCACCTCGAAAACATAGAGACGTTCAATTAAATAACGTAATCGAAATGTAAACATAAAAGCAAAACATCAACAGCGCCATATGCCTGATCTGCAACTTATTTAAAAGCTACACTTTATAAGGCACTGTACAAACATTCACATACATAAAGAGGTGCTATACTGAAGAAAAAAATGTCCGCATAAAAACCATTAAACATTTATGATAACTGCATTTTCAGGTTTGACAGCGATAAATGTGTAGACATACTCTTGGTTTGGCCAACGTATACGGTAATTATGAAATATATATATATATATATATATATATATATATATATATATATATATATATATATATATATACAGCTACATAATCCAGAAATATCTAATAACACTTTGTAACTTTTATTTTATTTTTTTTCTCTTATTTTTTTTCTCCTAAATATGTCCATGCAATTTTAATTGATATATAGGAATTTGAAAATACTGAGATGAACAGTTAAAAGTATAATTTCAAACTTATAGCCGGTATTACAAATATGAATTTTAGATACAAATAAAATATCTACCTCAACAGCTGTTAATGCTTAGTTCCCGTCATAAACAATGTTAAACTAATATTATGAGTTGGTATGTTGTAGCTCAGGGCTACTGTCTGACCACCATAGTACCAATACCGTCCACTTACGCTTCAGTAGTTTTGGTGGAAATCTACCCAGATCACTCTAGTTGAGTTTGTTACGTTTTTGGAAATCCTCGTGTTCCTGAGAGTTCATTGACGTTTGTATTTTCAATAAGGAATTCTCATTTGCAGGTTGAAATGGTGATTTTTTGGTTTTCCGTCCGATATAATAGTTATATTTCAAGATAAAACAGATGATTTTTGATCTGTAGATAAATCTTCTGGTACTAACACTGTGGACGAACATGCACTACACATGGTTTTGCCAAGCTGCGCATTATTTATGAATGATTATGTAAACAAGAAATAATAACACTGTGAGAACCTATAATTTTTTGTACTAAATACTTTCATTCTGCTTGTATCAATATCTATGAATACGAAAATACTCATTGAGATAAACAGTTACACGAATACATTAGTTTTGATAACTGGTACTCAAAATAATGACTGAGTAAATCACATTATTCGTTTCAAGTTGTGTTCTCATTCTATTTCTTCCCTCTCTCTCTCTCTCGCTGTCTCACTGAAACTGTGTGTATCAGCTGTTAGATGCCATCACTTATATTGTTTGAGTGACCACCTGAGAGAATGTGTGTTGTGTAACCTATTGTCTTATCAAGCACTGATGACTATTCAGTTGTATCGTCACAGTTAGATATATGGTAGCAACAGGTATATTGTATCTGCACCATATTCCACCTGGAAATGGTAGGTATGCTGGATATTCGACATTAGACACATATAAGTAGTAGGTATCTTGTTTCTTCGGCACCAAACATATAGAAGTAGAAGGTATGTTGATAAACTCACCATCAAACACCCAACGATACTGATGAGGTTAAATGCTCATGATTAAAGTCCCTGTGTATGCTGTATCGCTATATATATAAAAAAAGCCTGCAATTTGACTAAGGCTGTATATTCATGAAACACCTTTGAAGAACAGCTATAATGCATCTTCATCATCAAACACACTGGATTCTGAGTATGTATAATTTTATTCAGCAAACACTCTGGAGCAGACATATTCTGTATCTTCTCAATCCAGTTCCCGGGATTAGCAGATATATTGTATCTTTCCTATCGAATAACAGATGGTATGTTTAATGTTCACCTTTATAAAGTAGGGAGTATTATGCAGGTAGTATATTCATCTTCAAACACTCCGGATTGTAGCTATTTACAGCTATTGAGGCAAATGAGGCTACGAAGCTTAAAAGTACGACTATATAACTGTGTGTAGAAGGGCATTGCGTGCTATATGTGAAATCGGACGTTAACTGTTTAACAGACACATATTTGCAGAAACATATACCAACATGCGAACACATATCGGCAAAGCTTTTGAGTAATATGTCTTTCTAGACATCTAGGTCACCCTGAAAAGGCAATTGCAGTTTGTTAACCAAAGAGGGTTAACACGTTGTTCATCTCTGCAAACTTCGTCTCACTGATGATCCATTATCTAATACCATCTGTATGTATCATTGTCTTTTCACATACTCTCTTCATGGAAATATGAATGTCCGTATTTTTAATGGTACTCAATCAAACGACAACGATCTTTTTCATGGACACCTATATCCATTTGTAAACAGATATTAATGAATGTTTACGAAATCAAGCGAAACCTAACCCAACCATCGTGCTTGGGTTTCATGTGTGATTGTGCTTGAGCATACGCATTAGTCTATGGAGAAAGGTTCGTGCCCGAGAACAAACTAATTATCATACCTCCTCGATCACAAACACAATACACTGCGTGGATGAATAGCTTACTGTGATACAACTTTTGTCATCGGTGTTGCAACAAAATTCCATAAAAGTAAGAAACTTACAGAGTTCAAAATTTCAAGAACTGATTCCACAAGCCGACTGTATGTGCGGTAAAGACATAACCTAGTAAAAACAAGCCGCCGTGTTAAAAGTATTGAGATTAAGCTAGCCTTAAAGAAGTGCTACTTTGGTTTGCTTTGATGGCTCGTCAATTGCAACAAACGCATCGTTCACATACCGCCTCAAACAAAAAGCCTTTTTGAAAAACGTAAAGTAGCGTGGTCACAACTGCAGGATGTAAGCTTAGAATCTCAAATACAAATCATTTTGAATCATGGTGGAAGTGGATCTATTGGAGGCATCATCATTAGTTCATTTTTAAAATGGAATAACAATCCCGAAGCTGAGAAGGACAAAAAAAATCAGACGAAAGAAAATGAGTTGTGGTGGTTGTGCTGTCAGTTCAAATTCAAAGGATAAAATGAAAAAAAAACCCCGAGAAAAAGACAAAAGTACAAGACATAATAGGTGTATTACATAGTTCACGGAATGTATCCAAAGTCGTCTTTTACTGCCACATTCTTGTGGAGTATTATGTCATCGGAGCGTCAATAGGAAATTTAACTGTGCAAAACAGTTACGCACACAATGGGACAATCATTCTCTTCAAAGTGGATTTTACCAACGCTGCTTCCGAGGAATCAGGAAACAATGATCGCATTCGGCGATAATTTTTAAGATGGTCTTTATCTTCCCGTCAGTAAGTCCTATTATTACACTTACTGGTAGCAAAAACAGGAGATCTAGTATAAAATATTATATTGTCGAAAGGAATTATTATAATTAAACTACTTTATGAAAACAATTACAAATTGAATTGTAACAACAGATGTATCCTGTGTACCAAGGATTCATTCTAGAAGGAGTTTATGGTTTAGTTCATGTGTTAAATCAACTTCTTGTACGGCTGTAGTCATTGTAATAAAGATGGTGACTCAACGTTTTGATGTTTCAAACGATGCCTCTTTGAATCATTACATGGCAGAAAATTATAAATTACATGGCAATTATCACACATACATTCAAACCAGGTAAAGACGCTCGACAAGCGTTATCAAATATGACGATGAGCTAAGGCAAATATTGTTCTTAATTGACAATTAGCTGCCACATAATCAAAATTCATCAGACAAAGATGGATTTAAAATTACAAGCACTTGTATTCACGGTGTTCGAATACTTCTGAGTCGTAACTAAATGATGAAATCGACAAATGAATTGAACAGATTATCCAGACTTTGGAAGAATACACCAAATACAGAATTATGACGGACTCTTGGCAGATATGCAATAGTTGCGGCAACCATTTTGTTCAGATGGATTCGATGTTGCTGACGGATACGATTCGTTCAGAATCGTTATCGCATTTGTTATGGATAAAGCATCTTGCTTAACAGACACGACAAGTATCATTGTGAGATATATACTTGCAGACCTTGCATGCATGTATTAGCACCCACCATGTACCTACTGAGCATGACTTTAAATGTGTTGGAATTAGTGAAATCCAGTGGAAAATAATGCCACAATCAGGTCAAAATATTTTCATGTTTACGTCACTGCAACCAAAGTTGAAAGTTCCGTATATCGTACATGCAAAGCCCGAACAATGTTCAATCAAATACCCTATAAGTTTCTGAACAAGTTTCATGCGTGTTTTGTTATTAAGTTATTAGGTGTGCCTGGCAAATTAAGTCCCCAATGGTGAATTGTGGCAAGGAATCGGTTGAGGTTTTCTGCAAGGTTTTGGAGAACATGCAAAATGGATATGGCAGTAGCTCTACTAACAATAACATTCGTGATCTTTCCTCAGCCGATCATTGCTGGATGTGTCTTTGAAGAAGCTTTTGATGGAACTCAAAATTTCCAGGGTCAGTGACGACTGTCACATCATTGGCTCGTATAGAGGAGCTGTACTTAACTAGTGTAGTTTGCAATTACCAATTTACCCCAAAAAACAAAATTTCCTGTAGTGCTTCGTAATCTGCGTGGACATAATATTGCAAGCAGATGTATCAGCATCAAAGCACTAATACTTGTTATTCCAAACAATGCTGTTTTCATCTTGCATCATTAGGGAGCAAAGCTTTGTTTATGTTATTAACTATTCGGAGAAAAATATTCCATATTTTGATGATTGATCTTAAAATATAACCAATTGCAACTATTGAGGTACTCTTTCTATATACATAGTACGGATTTATTACGTCACCGACCGAGTAAATCCTTTATGATACACTTATTGTGAAGACTAGATTCTTACTTTGTATCAAATGTGTATTCGGAATGGAGGGTATGAAAAACAAAATATTACAGTTAAATGTATTGCCTCCAGTGCTCAACCTATCAATAATCTTATCATCGACATCAATACTGTGACTTACCCAATTGAAATTCAATAATATCTCGTCACTTTACCGCTCATGTGCCTGATTGGTTTGAGCGTCCGCCTCGATTGTGTGAGGCCGCAGGTTCGAACCCCGACTGAGTCATACCAAGGAGTTATAAAAATGATACTAGCAACTGCGTCTCTTAGCGCTCATCATTACGAGTTTAGTGTTAGGACTGGTCGGTCTGATGTCAGAATCATGCGGCTGGGTGAGACATGATGCTACATGTCTGTGGCATTATGCCCCAGTGCTAGACATCACTCTAAACTGCCACACTGCAGACATCGTAGCGAAATGACTGGAAACCTGTTTAAGCTACGTTAAGAATCCAAAACACAATCACACATTTGGTCATTTCTATAAATAAATACCTGCTTCTTATGCCTGAAGCTTATGTATTTTTAGTGGTAATCAGAAATCCGATCTAGATTTCGTTTCGTAACCGTGCCATATTATTTCTTTGATTTCTCCCAATCTGTCAATGTTACATTAAATTACATTGAAATTAAGCAGGAAGAAGGATCTATTATAAATATACACCATAGCAATTTCTCATTATGAAGTTTTATATTTAAGAACCTTTGTACTTCAAATAAACGATGGCATATGGCATTGAATTTCAAGTTGTTATGATACCGGTTGTGTTCGCGTTAACATGTAAACATGTAACTAAACATTAAAAAGAGGTACGCTACATTTATTCTAATTTTGGAAGAATAATTGCACGGTGACGTCTAGGGTGAAGAGGTCCAAAGTGTATAATATGTATATCAGTACTGAGGTAATGCATGAGAAGAATTAATATACATTATCGCGTGCGTGTATCCGGCCGAAAGCGCGCACTCGCACACACACATACACAAATACAAGCGCTCTCATACCAACACACGAGTCCAATGTCAGAAAGACGTTTCAAAAGAGGTTTTACTCAAGGATAAGGACACTTTTCTATCAGTGGTGAGGTCCTCAACGGACCATTTATATTTTTCTTTAAACAAGTGGAACAGCTAAGCTAGATTTAAAACAAAATGGCAGCTGAACAAATGAAATGATATTAAATATAGACTCACAAAAGCTCCGTCCCCCCATTTTATCTCGATACGGCCATTGCTAGTGATTTTCCATCCCTTCCTCTCTCTCTTTCTCTCTCATATGCACATGCACACACGAATAGTCACGATCAGAAGAATTGTATTAATCAGAATCAGGAAATAGTAGAATGATAAACAATAATGAGCTGGTAATGACAAATATAAGCAACCAGTTGAAATGTCAATATTTAAAAACAAATTCCATTCAGGGTTATTTTTTAAGTTATAATTCAAATATTTGGATGGATAGATGACATGAGAATGAAAGACAGAAAGAAATAGCAGAAGAAGAATGATATTAAATCATCGAAGGAAAAAGAAAAGAAAACTTGTTTATACCTTTAAATAGAAAAATAGAAGAACAAGTGTACATGTAGACTGAAACTGCTGCTTTATGACATCGCGTCATTTAGCAATAGCCGTGCTCTTTACCTCTATACGACGAGGAGTTTAGAAATCGTCCGGGCACATTATTAAAGACAGCTTGATGTAATATGGGATTTTGGGGTGAAGATGAATTGTTTACTAAAATTATGCTCACAATTTTTAAAAAGAATTATACAAATATTTGCATTTAAAATAGATTAAAAATCACAGCACTGCAATATGATCCCTTTCTTCAATAAATACTTGTTTGTATTACGACCGCGTTCAAATTTTGTTTTGTCAGCTGGAGACCGAAATCTAGTCTTTATCTTAGGATACTGTAAGGTTGCGTACTTGCTTAATTCGTCAAATGAGAAACTTTGAATCATAATACTTTTCAATATTACATTTCAAATTTATTCAATTCTTATTTAGGTACTTTTATAGCTTGTGTGTGTGTGTGACTCAAATTATTATTTCATACGCTGAAGAGGTTCGTCAGAGTTCAAAATATTGAATTTATAGAATGCAATATAGTTATAAAGGAACTTTAACAACAAATACTATTTTAAATGATCATAGTTATGGAAATATACACTGTATTATTATTATTATTATTATTATTATTATTATGATCATCATGGTTCCATAATCTTTTATGCCCCGTTAGAGAAATAATACCATAAGCGGATTGTTGTAGTTGTTGTTCAACTTCTTCATGCGCCTCTTCTGTAGTGAACTCCCTCGATCCAGTATTAAGAATGTCCCAGAACGCGACCACAAAAAAGGCAAAATATTACAAATGACTGGAGTAGTTAAGTGGGATACTATACGGACAATGGGAAATACATTACGAGACCCTACTTTGTACTCTACGGACAAGGGGAATTTAACATGGGGAAATTTAACATGGTTGGGACTGTAGATGGACAAGATTTATACGGACAAAAGGTTGGGACTATATTCGGACAATCGGAATGGAACAGGTGGGGTGACGTCACGGTACTGGCAACAATGTGGCAAGTGGCTGATCTGAATACGCGCGGCTACTCTAGGTAGAGACAAATACAATAGAGAGAAAGAGAGACATATATAACATAACCATAGATTGATGAACATCAATCTATCAAACCTAACATATAAAATCGACTAAACAAGTTTTAGGTAAGAGAATAATTTTTGGGGGGGAGTTAAACATAAAATATACAATCAACTAAAAAAATATTAGGCAAGAAAGAATAAATCTTTCGAGGCATATGAAGGTGGCCCTGAAAAGGGTCTTTGGGTTCTTCTTCTATTTTCTCCAGTTCTTCCACCAGTTCTTCACTTTTCCAAAAATTCTTTTCTTCCTTTTCTTTTCCTTCTCTGGTATCCAGTCAGGATGTCCCATTGATCTAAATTTTTCTTGCACTTTCATCCAGTTCTTGTTCAGTCTTTCAAGCTCTTCTTTTCTCTTTCTGTTTTCTTTCTCCTTTCTCTCTTTTGTCCAGGTGTCTTTAATTTTCTTTACCTCTTCTTTCATCACTTTTCTCGTCATGTCTTAAGATTTTCTTAATTTCTCTAATCCCCACTGGACAAAAGACCACCAGGTTAAATTGGCTATATCTTGCAGAAAGCTCCTCACTTAGGTGGCATTATCAAGGGCCTCCTTCAATGTCCCCACTCTCACATATTAAGGATCGATGAAGCCTCTTAATTTCTCTACTTCCTCCTCTATCATACCTTGCACCAGATCCCTGTCTACTTTTAGGCTGGTGACTTGACTGGCCACAAAGTCTTTTGTAACTGGATATTTCCATTCTTTTTCAAGTCTTTCCACCACGTAGGCTGCATCAATCATCCAGTACCAACTGTCTTTCAATTCGTTAAACAAATTAATTTTTTCAAGTTGTTGACTAGTCAACGTTGGGTAGCCAAACTTACTTTACTTACTTTTTAAAATTATACTGGCGTGCGCACATATGTGCATGTGCCAGTTGTTAATTCTCCTTGAGGAATGGTATCAGTGCCACATTCCCCAGGCGTTAATGCACTCAAAGAGTGCTGTTAATTTTTGCCGTCAGGAAGCAGAACAATAAGTTCCAAGCTGCCTGAATGTTGGGCCTTCCATGAATGGGGATAGTCCCAGCACACACTTACGTTTTACAGTCTAGCTCTAGTATAGGGTGAGTGGGATTAGTGCCATCACTCACTCACTTTTTGGTTATTAGCGAGGTTATTATTGGTGCGCGCATTGCACGCTTATTTATGTCCGGTCGAGGCAAAGGGTGGCGTACCAGGAAAGGGGCGCCAAGCCGCAGGGAGGTGTCCGTTGTTTCCAGGGTATAGATCTAAAATTGGTCTTCCTGCACGGACTAAGAATTTATAAACTCAATTCTGTTTTTATTAAATTGAGGAATTATGTGTTGATAGAAACCGTCGGATGACAGACCAATTGGTTACCAGTGTTTGACACCTTGTGTGACTGGCCCTGATGGTCCTGGGCTTAGACCACCTTATATGAGATAGTTTTGGGGTCTTACTGGGTGTACTTGTTTTAGGGGCAAATCGGTCGTGGGGTGTTTGACCTTTGGTTATTTGGGACCGATCACTTGGCTTAGAGTAGTTTTTTGCCGCCTTCTGCAGAAGGACCTGATGTTGGTTGTCTTTTGTGACCACCTTACATTGTCTATTTGGGGCCCTATTGTACTTCCTTGATCTGATTATGTGAACGCCTTGAGAGGCGGGCCGTGATGGTCCCGATGTTCGGACGCTCTAATTCTATTGGGGTGACCGTCATCTTTTGGTTGAGAGTACGTGGTACAAGAAGGTTAGTTAGAAGCAAAAGAAGAGAGGGGTGATAGAGGTATAAGATTTTTTTTTTCATTTGCTTTTTTTACAAAAGAATTTTTGGTTTAGGTGGTGGGCCTCGCTTACGACCATTTATTTATTGGAAGGACAGACGTCTTTGCTGAATAATCAGGTCCCTGGTCAACATATCAAGGACGTCCATCCCATGTTTGAGCCCTTTTTTGAGTAACGTATTTATTCATATGGCTCTGATTTGTAAAAGGACAAGTGGGGGTAGCCAGACTGACAACCGCTCCTCATTATATACGTGAAGCACGGACGTAAAGGAAAACATCCAATACACTGTTTTCACATATCATATACTATCCACACAAATGAACGCGAACTCATAAAACACACACACACTCTACTATCCACACAAACGGACGCGAAGGCATATAACACACACACACTCTACTATCCACACAAACGGACGCGAACGCGTATAACACACACACTATACTATCCACATAGACGGGAAGAGAAGAAAAATCACACAATCTACTATCCACACAAACGGGAAGAGAAAAGAAACATACCATATCTACTATCCACACAAACGGACGCGAACGCATAAAACACACCATATCTACTATCCACACAAACGCACGCGAATGCATATAACACACACATTGTACTATCCACACAAACGGAAAGAGAAGAAAAACGTACCATATCTACTATCCACACAATCGTACGCGAACGCAAAACACACACACACACACACACATCAGTAAACGAGTGAGTTTTTATAGTCACACTATTCTACGTTCACACAAACTGGCAACTTGAATAGTCTCTCTTTTCTACAGATCTGGTTAGCCCTGAGAAGGGCTGTTTTTCCTTTCCAGCTTCAGATGCACCTGGCTAATGGTGACACCTCCCAGGTCTGGCCCAACAGACACAACGTTTCCTCCAGTCCTTCTCCCAATTCAGCCTTTCTCTTGGGAGTGCAGAGAGAGGTTGAGTGGCTTCACTATCCCACTCCTCTGTTTGTGGAATAGTGAACACTTGTTGTTCCCTCTGTCTTCTATGCCAGAGTCAAGGATGTTGTTGTTGTTGTTGTTGTGGCTGTGCCTGTGGTTGAGGTGGCGGTCTGGATGTAGCTGAACTCCTACTGGCTGTGGAGGCGTCCTAATCCTTAGGCTTGACCTCGCACACAGGTCTTAGTATTAGGTGAGGCGGGATCCCTCGCTTCTTTTCCTTCTCCTCTTCTTTCTTTTTCTTCTCCTCCTCCTCCTCTGTCCTGGCTTCTTCTGCAATGGCCTGCATGGCCAGATCGTCCAGGAGGCGTCTGGCATACTCCAGGTGCATCTGAAGTTCTAAACGTTTGGCAATTCTGCTACTCATCTTCAAAGTTGACTGGTCAGCTATGGGTAGACAGACTGACGATTGCTCCGCTTTAAATACTTGAAGCACGAACATGAATGAAAACATCCGCTGACACCAAAACTTACAATACCACTGTTACTAGTACATGGAACGCGCGGACCTAAAAGAAACACTCACGTTGACTTTTTATACTTACAAACACAGACAGGCACTATTGGGCAAATCGGAGAAACGAAGTGTTGATTTTTACTGACAAAAGAAACGAAGTACTTATAGACACACTTCTACTTTTTAAAACATAACACACAAATATATGGCAATTGAGTTAGTATGTCTTTTCTAGAGTATTGGGGTAGCCCTGAATAGGGCTGTTTTTGTTGACGGGGAGTGATGACAATCATTTTACTGTCTAAGATTGCGTCCCCGTCTGGCGGCAGGCTTTCCTACACGATACGGTCTGCTTCTGCGGAAAGAGAAGAACTCCTTGGTCTCCACAGGGTAGTCGACAAAACCTCTGCCTGGTTCCTGTTGCTGTTGCTGCTGCTGCTGCTGTTGTTGTTGCGGTTCTCTTTGCAGCTTCTGAGGTCTGTACTTCTCTGTCCATTCTTCTTGTTCTTTCTTGATTTCTTCTCTGAAGATATCTTCTACCAGGTCTTGGGCTATTGTTAACATCCTGACATTTTGTATCTCTTCGGGCTTTGGTATCAGGTTTAGCCTGACACGATGTAAATTCACGTAAGCTTCGTTCAGCTTGGCTAGTCTGGAAGTCATGTTCATAGGTGAACGAGTCAACCATGGATTGCCAGACTGGAGACCGACCGGCTTTATATGGTTCAAACGCGGACGCGATAGAAAACATCCCTACTGGATTTTTGTTGGGTCAGAACTCTGTGATAGCTAATGTCATGGTGAGGGATAGAGAGAAGTCAAAGAGCATATATTCACAGTGGGATTTGTTTGGAAAACAAACGACAGACACAGTTTTTCAAAACACAACATTTTTTATTCAACAAACAACTAACCCATAACAATGAACAATAACATCAAACAAACTTTTCTTGACAAAGTTGACAACGTTGTGAAATCATGTGAGATTTCCACTGATGTAAGTTATGAGGCCGTTGCTGTACACTACGTTTCCTAGCTAAAGACAAAAGATAGCCATTATGGTCACAAACCATCGATCTAGTTTCTCATCATTCCCAGAAGAGTTACAATCAAAATAAGTCACTAAACGTTCTAAAGGATATCCAAAACAGCGTTGATGAAGAAAATACACACAATATTGTCATCACAAACCATGGAATCTGTGCCTTGTAATTTCACATTATTGAATCGTGTCGTCTGGGCATTTCTTCTCATAAAGTCGATGATGTCGTCTTCCGAAGGGGGTAATCCATACGAATCAAAATACTCCACACAATCATCTTTAGGGAAGTAGACGGCTACCCAGGGGGTTCCTGGGAGATGACTGTCGTCCGTTTGATGACATAAGTTTGATGGTCTTGAGGATTGCAATGAGGTTGTTCATCTTTAGCACACAATACAAAGATTCCAAGAAGCAGTGTACGAACTGTTGTTCAAAAGGTAATAAAGTTCCCAGGTATCCATTTTTTGTTTTGTTGTTTTTTTCACAGATAATGATAAGTGATCAATTCATTTCAGACTATTTGTTTGAAAATCTCTGTCAAGTAACCGTTTTTTTTTTTGCTTCGTCTCTTCACTCTGGTCTAAGAGAGCTTCGATGCGGTAGATTTCCAGAGTAGGCAATGGAGGGCAGGAATGATCACGCAAGCATTTATACCACTAATACAACACTGCTTCTTCCGAGATGAGACTCCAAGCGTCGTCCAGGTACTCCTCCAATGTTTCTTCTTGACTCATCATCAGACCTTTCTCGTGTTGAAATTGACTGCGATAATCGTTTTAACATACATAGCAATCTTTCTTGTTCAATTCCGTAATTTTATCCGCCAGGTGTTTGGCAAAGCAGGACACTAAATGTTGTTCTTGTTCTTGCCATCTGGACGTGACCATTACGTCCTCTTCGTCTCTGTCTTCGGGTTCTGCTTTCACGGTCTCCTCCCATTCCATTTCCAAAGAATCTCTATCGTTCAAAGAGGGATAAGTGTATTCCATAGTTTCTAATAGTCTAGAATGACTTCTCTCAAACTGTTGAATTCTATGGTATAATCGAATTCGGCATACATAATGACGTTTACCGTCTCGGTGAGAGCTTCTGCAAACTGAAGTTCCATACACAGTTGACCGGATTTTATAGGGTAGAAATATCGGGCTGTCGTTTGATTTCAAACTGGATGGGAGCTGAATCCGTCAAAGAGGAGACGGGATGAAATTCGACCCACTGGGATTCTTGCATCGTCATCATGGTAGGTGGCATGGCAAACATATCCAGTTCCGACTTGGAACAGGCGCAAGGCTCTCGGTGCATCATTTTCCCTGATTTAATAATCAAAAACGTCTAAGTCTCGGACGGGTTTTCTTTTCTTAGTCTTTCTAGCTTTGGGGGTGTGAAGTCCGCTGAAGGGGTGTCTTTGTCGTCTCTTTCTGCCTTGTCCTTGCTGTGGCGTCAGGAAAGTTGGAATGCCTGACTCGACAGCGTCCGAGGCATTTATAGGAGTTTCTCGTCGGGCCAAAAATTTTTTGCCTGTTTGAAGCAAGACATTTTTGCCTGCTCTCAAGAAGGCTTTTTTTTGGATTTTGTTTGTCAATGATGACATTTTGGAGAAATTCTTTACCTTGCGTCAACGCGGCATATTTCAAGGCGTCCAATCCCCGTGTCACCATGGACTTCAAAACGCAAGCCACCGTACGAAAGGCTGATTTCAGCATATCTCCTAAACCATGTCCTCGCTGTCGAGCGAGTCCTTGGTACACAGGACACATGACTGGCAAGGAGTTAGAGTAATCGTTTTCGAAAATGGAGTTTCACTGTGACTTTCCCTTTGGTGAATGAAATATTTTGTCCTAGATCTCCTTTTATAATAATGGTGACATTGTCGAAATACGACTTACTGACGCGAAAATAGTAAGGATTCACTAATTCGCGATGAACGTGATAGGTGTTTCCACCTTCCTCGTCAGCGTTCGTGGCAGAATCCACTTTGAAAGGAATGACACGCAGTAACGGTACGGAGGTGTGTCCCTCCACGTTGTACTCCACCACATCTGAGTATACAACGATCAAATTCAGTCCTGGGTTCATTTCTTCAGGGGATCGAAAATATTTCGCAAAATCCGAGTTGCTGGTAACGGCTGGTATTTCGTTTCTAATCTTGATCATCTTGTGGTCTCCACCCAAAATGTCATACAATTTAGGACAAAGTGTAATGACCAATACTTTGTCCTCTGAAATTTTGATCATTAGGCGACGAGCTATTTTGTGATATTCGATCGTGACACTTTTTCTGGTTTTCTCCAAGGCTTTGGCAACAACGGCATTGAACCTGTCAGGAATCGCGTTCACCAAATGTTGACCACTAACATAATAGCCTGAAGGAATTTTCAACCGATAAATGGTTCGTTTAGTTTTGGGGTCATGTGATTTCATAGAGCCACCTACAGTAACGCATTCATCCAGGTGTTGTTGAACTTGCACGTCATGATCTTCTACCGTAAAAGTCTTTTGATTTTCGACGATGTTTTTGATTTGTGTTGGGTGAATCATTTCCACCAAAGCCACTTCCCAAATGGCATCGTTATCCAATTGGATGGCCTGAGGTAATTTGGCCGTGTAGCAGCACAAGGTGTTATTGGGAAACACCTCAACGGAACTGTTACTGGGTAACGGTAAGTAAAATTGGTTATTCATAATTCCAGAGTTCTAGTGTCCGAGGGGTTGCTGGAAGTCAGAGGAGTGTCTAAAAGAGGATTGTTATGGTGACTGTTGGAAGGGGGACGGACGTTGGACGCAAAGCTCCCGTTGTTGTTCCCGTTAGAGGAAGATTTCAAGGATGGATTGGGAAGATGGTAACCGATGCAACTGCTGAGTAAAATGGTGCACAATTGTTTGCCTCCTTGTAGCAAACTCAAATTACCAATAACAGCACCGATGACACAATACACCATAAAGATTTGGCATAAAAGACGATTTGCTTTTCATGCACACGTTCTCTACACCACACTCACAAGGGTTGCTTTTCTAGATCTTGCAGAGAAGAACTGGGGGAAGGAGTGGTCACTGCAGTAGCTGAGGCTGTGTTGAAGGGAATGATGGTCACTTCTTTTTATAGTCGATGATTTACGAAGCGTCGTTCCAAGAGTCAAAACTTGGAGGATATCCTTTCCAACAGACTTTGACTTCTTTGACACGTCGTTTTCCCACTTTTTGGGTTCTTTGATCGAGAATAATTTCGTCGTCTTCTTTTCTGGTCACACGTTGTAACTCGGGCAAGTAAAACGTTCCTTTTAACACTTCCTCGTTCATGTCTTCCAATTTATAGACGGAAGGATAACGGCCACACACTCGTTCATTGACAGGAAACAATTCGGTGGTCCTGTTGGGTAACTAAACTTTGTCGAAAGTGCTATTGGTTTTGTCAATGCGCACCCAACCACCTTCTGCCAACACTCCATCTTTCTTGGGGACAGTCACCGTCGAGGACGTACCAAACAAGCGCTTGAAGACGGTGACTTCGTTGTCGGAAGTCACTTCTTAGGGGCACGTCCGATGCTCCGATGGTAAGATTGGTTGTACGCTTGGACTAGGTGCGACAAGACGTAGATGTAATTGAGAGTGCCTTCATCCGTATAATATTTCTACATGTGTTCTTTCAAGGTGCGTTGAAAACGTTCCACGATGCTGGCTTTGGTTTCGGGATTCTCGGTGGAGAAAAAATGAATGTCACGTTTCTTCAATTTTTTTTGAAAAGCTTGGTTTAGAAATTCGGTGTCTTTGTCGGTTTGCCATCGAAGAGGGTGACACCTGCTTTGTTTCAACACCAGTTGGAGGGCTTGCACTAACTCAGTGCTCGATTCGGAAGTCAATGGCACGACCCAAGCAAATTTGGAAAAGACGTTGATGACACAAAACAGATATTTGTAGCCACGATTGTAGGTGGCCAAACGAGAGAGATCGGCTAAATCAGCTTGACATTGATGATCGATACCCTCCACACGGGTGCAACGTCTGGAACATTTTCGTCCAATGGGTTTGTGTAAGGTGTACGTGGCTTGTTCTTGTAACCATCGTTGCACGTGAGGTATACGGACACTTTTCAGTCGAGTTTTGACAGCACGATACAATCTCTGAACTCCTCCGTAACCTTCAGGATGGGATGGATCGTAGTAAATGTTGGTTAACACCTCCTCCATTTTTAATAAGTGATCTACTCTTCACTGACGCTACTCTGGATGGGGTGAGGAGTGGTTTAGAAACGGCTTTACGTGTCCGATGTGCCACGGGAGTAGTAGTCGAAGGTAGTTTTGGTGGTGGTGGTGGTGGTAATGGGATGGCTTTGGTCATCTTTTCTTTTTTCACTCCTGGTTTCCCTTCTTTCCTTTTGACTTATGTCGAAGGAGGAGTGGACATGATCTTTTTAACCCAAACTTAAGGTTCTTCTCGTTGGGGTGTAGGGGAAGGGGTCAACAAGGACGCTGCAATCTTACTAGGGATGGGAGCTGCTGACGGTGTTTGAAAGACTTCTCCGTTTGGAGTGGTGGTGTTGGTAATGGAGTTTTCGTCCGGGCCTTAAAATCTTTCAGAGTGGGTAGAGCTGTTTCGTCTAAAGCGTTCTGGTGAAAGAGTTGCAGTCGTTGCAACAGTTGACCGTACCGTTGCGGTTTTTCCGTTTCTGACAAATCTCTGAGATCCATCAATGATTGCAATTCGTGTTGTAACCGGGACATCTCGGTCAAATGAGGATCGGGAGGTAAAAGTGGAGTCCGTTGTTCATGCCATCGATGGTATTCCATCCATCGTTTGTAAGGCACTAAAGTCAGTTTTCGTCCTTCCATCGGATTTCAAGGGTTACGTCTGAGATCTTTTGACTCCAAAGGTCCCTTTTATCTTCTTGACCCTTTTGTCTTGGAGCTATAGCGGGTAAAATATTTCCCAACATACCCAACATAGGTCTTGCTATTACATTGGTAAGAAGTCCTAACAGGGGTAAAAATCCTCAGCGTTGCACCAACATCTTTATCTTTTGACGAATGAGTATTTGCTTTTGGACCATTTGGCGAAGAACGTTTCCATGTTTGGCTAAGCATTTTTTTCTGGTGTTTAGACAAAGGTATCGTTCCTTTCAAGACATTCAGACAACATTCGCTCAGGGTACCGATGACATCTTTGAAGGTGGTTTGAATGAGTTCTTTTCGCATGGGTTGATATGCTTTGGACAGGACGGACAACATGTCCCAATGTTTAACTAAACGAAGAAGCAGTTCTTTCCTTTTCTTTCCTTTGGGGGAAAAGAAGGATGTCTTTTTGCGGGGGGGTGGGGGTGATATCTTTGTCGGTTGGTTGGTTCCGAGACACACACCATAAGATACACTAACGTGGATGACTTGGCACACGACCTTTTATCCTTTCTTTGACTATCGCTTCGTCATAAGGGTGCAAATTTGTTTTCCAAAATCGCCTAAGAATCCTCCTCTTTGGTGATTTCTTTTTTGGACGAGTGTGTCTTTTCAGGGACAGACGTCGATGTTTGACTAAGCGTTTTTTTCCGATGACGGGACTGTCTCTTTCTTTTTCCTTTTCTTTTCTGGACAGGACAATAACGATGAGGGAACATCTTTGGGGTATAAAATACACTCAAGTCCATCGCTCAACATGCGTACTTTTATCTTATTTTTTGGAGCTTGTTCTTTATCCTTTTGGTTAAATCATATACTAACCTATCCATTAATAAGAGAAATCCTCCCTTTTGGTGGGACCTCTTTGGACGAGTGTGTCTTTTGAGGGGAAGACGTCAATGTTTGGCCTAGTTGGGTTTTTTTTTTTCGGATGACGTGACTGTCCTTTTCGTTTTCCTTTTCCTTTTTTGACAGGACACCGACGATGGTGACGGTGTGCACGTCTTTGAGGGGACATCTTTGGGCGTTCAGGAGCAGAAAAACACTGAACCTTTCGTTTACCGCAGGTCTTTTATATACTGGATTGCTTCGCATCTGATTGTCGGCTCGTCGTATCATTTTCATGGCAGGCATCACACGTCGTGGAGGGGTTCGCAACGGACTCAATCGGGAGAGTTCTTGCTTGGACAAATCCAGTAAACTCTTTAACACACCCGATCTCTCTTGGACTTTGATTTTGGGGGCAGGTACTTTGTGAGCAGCGGCCACTGCCGCTAAAAAGGAAGAGGGTGTCACAACTGGAGGAGAAGTTTTTGGAGACGCAGGTTTCCAATTTTTGATCAAATTAGGAAAGACACGTGTCAAATCGGGTTTGGCAGGCATCACCAGCAATGGAGAAGTGGAAGAACCTGAGACTACTGGAGACGCAGTCACCCTTGCGGCAGGTCGTGGTTTGCGAATGTAAGATTGCGTCCTGGCGGCAGTACCTCTCTTGCGGGTAGAAGCTGTTTTCTGTGGGCTTTTCTTTTTCTTTTTCTGAGGCTGTGGCCTGGTCTTGGCACCGTTACTCTTTTTCGTTTTCTTCTGAGTATGTCGGGGAGTGGCTTATTTCTTTGGGAGAACTTTGGGAGCATTGGGATCACATTTTAAGAGGGAACGAATCCTGACACCTCCTAAGGAACTATTACCTCCATGTTTCAAAATGATTTGGGTTTTGGTTTGAGTGTCAATGCTAAAATCGGTCAGTTGCGTCAAGGTTACTTTGTTTCTCTCAAAACAAATTGTTTTGATGTGGAATGTGAATGATGCCTTGCAGTAATTGACGTGCTGTCACCGTAAACCTTCGTAAGACTTCTTTGAGACTGGCTTCTAAGACACGAGCACGTATTTGTGGATCTTTTTGCGACTGATGCCGTACAAGGCACGAATAAATTTGACGGGAAGATGGGACTGAAGGGATGTCATGTTGACACTGTGTGAGACAGACCCAAAGTGACCTAGGTTTTTATAGACATTTTTATGTAGCCGACGGAGACGTGTTCACGACAGGTCCTCCGTGTTGGCACCAGTGGTGAAACAGATGGGTAATCGCAAATGCTCGGGAGTGGTGGTTTTAAATCCACGAGTAAATAGGCGTGTGGGGTTTGAGTGGCATCGTCGAATGCATGAGTCAGCCAAGGCGTTCCTAACTGTTTGGCTAAGACTTGCACTTGCTATTTATCTCTAGCGCTTTTAAGCAAGACCAGGTAATGAGCATTGAGACTGATGGTGCGATGGGCTTTACTTTGTTGAAACACATTTTGGGTAATGTAAATGACACTGGCATTTCGATGATGCCCTTTGCGCGTAAACCACAGTTTAAATTCTTCTTCGTCTTCTCCGAACATGTCGTCGAAGATGACAAGATGGGTATGACTAGCGTCAGACACGATCCGGTCGTCTTCGCCAGGAATGCCTTCCACAAAGACGATGGAAGCGCCTTGACTTTCTCGCAAAAAGTTGTATGCCGATTGCCACTCTTTGTAACACCACACGATTCGTACAGGTGGACTATCGATCAAATGATGTTTATGTTCGATCAAACGTTTGGCAAATTCGGTTTTGCCTGAACCGCTAGGTCCAGCAATGAGCATATGTTAAAGGGATGGCGAAAATACAAGGCCTCCCAACTAGCACGATCTAAGTGTTCGTCTATGACTTTGAAAGTGGAGGAAGAGGGAGCAGAGACAGTAGAAGTAGCCATAGTACTGCAAGGAATGTCACTTTTAACACGAAGACAAACTCGGCGAGAGTTTTTATACTTTTTCAGGATATGTATATTGCCATCTTTAATTGTGAACAACACGAAAGACAAAATTATATAAAAGCCAAATGGTTAAGTGCATGAATAAAAGACACATCAAAACGATCATAGTAGAATATAAACAAGTCCCTGTACAGCATGTTTGGTGATCAAGATGTGGTGTCGTAGGGACAGTTTGTAATGTTCTTAGAGTCTCTACACTCCTTGGCACAGTCACACAGGGGTTCTCCTGCAATGGTCTTTCGGGGATGTCAATCACGGTCCTGTCCTGTCCTGAAGGGAGTGGTTCTTCTTCTTCTGGCACTGTCACTAACACAGCTTTAAAAGTTACTTTTTTCACTGAACGTGTTAATTTTTTAGGACGACAAAGCTTGGGTTAGTGTGCCACCTCCTTTTTCGAAGCTTCGAAACCCCAGCTTTTCCAGTCACGTACATCTTTCCAGTGAGGGTGTAAGTCACAAGCTACACACACATCATCGTACGCATCTTCAGTACCTAAAAGTTGACGAATCTTGTTTTCCTGTAGAGGTCGAGAAATATCGAGATGAAAGCGCAAAGATTTTAACAGAATGAGTTTTTCGTGTACATTTAAAGGGACCACTTTTATCTTTTGGTTGGTATGTACTGTTCATAAAGAGTCCACAAGTAATCGGCCTGTAAACGAAATCCCAGAAAGCAAGTCACTAAAACACACACCACACGTCGACCCCAATTCAATGGACATAGTTCTCGTAAAATGCGATCGTAATCCTCCACTGTTTGAATAATGTCATTGATTTTCTTCCACTGTATCTGTTGTATCACGAATGATAACGGTCATGGCATGGTAGTACGTTTTCATACCCTCTTTGGTGTAAGATAATAAGTGTACTTTTTGAACAGAATCGGTTTTATTTCAGTTCCGTACCAAATATGTTTAGTCACTAACTCACACACCACACGTCGCACAGAAGTTTCCTCTTGAACTAAGTTTACATTGTTTAAAATATTTTGGTAATCCTCTAACTC
>JAECUM010022611.1:0-10292 GCA_016617855.1 Megalonaias nervosa | reverse complement strand
ATATATATTTATTTATTTATTTATTTATTAGCAGTCATTCCCTTTTTCACTTTCTTCGTGTTCTCATAACGATTATATAATTCATCTGTTACTGAAGCAGTCTTCTTGTTGTATTGTCAATGTTATTAAATATGTTTCTTAGATATTTTTTTCGGGGTGGGTAGAGGGATGGAGAAGGTGTTATATTTATTTACCTGTTTATTTGATGGGATTTTAAATATTATAATACCCAACTACAAAATCTATTATCTGTAACCAATTTGTTAATTATCAATTATGTTATGAATTACATTTGTAAAATAGATTTCAACATCTGACTGACTTTGTCCTGTCATGCAAAGACGACATTCTGTTGTTGAAAAATATTAAAGAAAGAATTCACTGGAATTTCTCACTTCTCTATTAAATTAAAATACTTTGTTCTCTGTAGTATCTTCTTAAATCTCCATTTTGCAGTTTTCTTACCCTCATCTAATAGGCATATTTCTTCAATTTATCATTATTTTGGATTTGATCACGCTTTTCGTTTGATAGTATTTTCATTTTCTTGTATCTGTTATACTCAGTAGTTATCAAATAAAATTTCTCATGAGTTACGTAACATTCCATTGTTGCACTACTGACCATATCTTCAATACTGTGTAACTTTATTATACTGCTGGTTTCGATCTCATCCTGTTTTAAATTTTTGCTGTATGTCATCTTTTCCTTAAAAGCTTCAGCGACAAAACCAAGTAAAGTCGCACCAAACCCATTCAAATATATTAGAATAAGAAATCTTTTTGCCTTGTTTTTAAAAGCTAACGGCTGTCACCCACTTTTTCACCGCGCTCACGTGTCTTATTCTATATCCATAATACGAATTTGTTCTTACATTCAACAAGGGTAACCATTTATTTACTTCACTATTTTATCTGGTAGGAAGTTGCATGATATGAAATAATCAACTGTAAACTCGCTGTACCAAAGCGGAGTAATCAACTTTATTATCTGTTCAAAACTCACGTTGGATGGCGAATATATTAACCTATTAAATAACGTTTTTAAAATCATGGTGTAACTCACTGCGATGGTCGAATTTTATGGTGCATGATAAACGGATTAATTAGCACTTGATATTTATTCAGCCAACAAGTAAGAATTTGCATGCCTTGCTCACTTCATTTCTTGACGATGAAATATTTGTTGATCAATTTTGAATTCTTAATTTTCATTTCCAGTCATTTTTATATTTTTCTGTAACTTTCATTTTTAATTTTTCATTTTGAAATCCATTTTTCAATGTTTTTTAATTTCATTTTAGTCTTTTGTTTTTTATTTTCGTTTTCAAATTTGGTTTTACAAATTTATTTTTTTCAGTTCTCATTTTTAGTTTTGCTTTATTAATTTTCTTTATTCTTTCATTATCAAGTTTTACTTAAAAATCTGGTTCGGTAATTTTCATTTTTAAATTTGATTTAATTTTGTTTTGTTTTGATTCTCATTCTAAAGTTTTCTTTTTTCTATTTTCTTTTTCAAAATTTTTGTTTTTCAATTTTCAATTCTTAATTTTTATTTCAATGTGATTTTAAATTTTCGTTTTTTAAAATATTTTATTTTTCAAGTTAGAGTGACCAGCACTCTATTATCTCCTGTTTAGCACCCACAATATACAATCAACATACCATCTGATTGCATGGCGTGGCATCACACTCGTCTGTTTAACGTTTGGTCCTGCTGATGATATTGTATTTTTTCCATGTGGAATTCATACTTCTGAGTGAACATTTTCACTCTAAATTAGATTTCTGTCTTTGATCGTTTATATGGAAAACTTACTGTATCACAATCAAACAAGTTGGACATAAGGTACAGCGTACTTATATATCAAAGTAGTTAATTCCGCTTTCTTAATGGCAAAATCTAAGCAATATCGAAGTTCTGCGTCGTACAATACATTTTTGTTTTCGTTAAGACAATTTGTTCTGTTTGTAAAAATGCTAATCACACATAAGCAAGGGTTGTAGTGCTTACATATCCTATACCTGCCAACATACTTGTATACAATCACACACGAGGGGTAACTGACTGTAGCTTTACTTTGGTTTTCTTCTTCTCTTTTTTTCGAAGACATAAGCATACACAAACACGAAACACATATTGACCTTATATTATCTCTCTTTCGAAAAGAATTGGGTAGGCTAATACAGGATATAAATTTGTATATTCAAACTATTAGATTTTAGCGTAAGCTAAGATTTGTTATTCTGTAAGGTTGTGAGTTTAAGCAAGTTCTAAAGAAAAGAGAAAGAAAAAAAAAACAAACCAAGACAACACCCCCAACCCCCAACCCTCCAATACAAAACAAAACATAAACGTTTGTTTCAAAACACACAGGCTAACTTTGAAAACAGCAAAGACTAAATTTAAAAACGGTCAAACTAAACTCTACATTTAATAGGAGGAATGAAATTTACCCAATGCAGAGCCTTGATGGATAGAAGAGATGCTGCACAACGAGTCTTCATACTTGTACATAATGATTGATGTAGTTTGACCACGGCCAATTTATTATGGGATACACTAACATTAGAACACACAGATTAGTAATGCCTGAATATTATTTCCGTATTTAAGAAAATAGGGTTGCCTTGGAAAAGAGCTTTTCGAATGGCTCTCTGTAAAGTTTTGATGAGAGAGAGAGAGAGAGAGAGAGAGAGAGAGAGAGAGAGAGAGAGAGAGAGAGAGAGAGAGAGAGGGTGGGGGAGGAGAACCTCTCTACCTTTGTTTATCTTGACTATCTGACTTGAGGTTTGCTATTTTGAGACTTGCACACAGAAAACTGCTACAATTAATCCTTCGCTTGCCGAAATATTTCTATCTGATGTTTACCTTTTCAATAATTACAATCAATGTTACCTTTGGCATCAACAGTGATATTTTCCACTCCATTGTCTTCATTCTATGGCAAAACACAACTTTGAAGAAAAACATGTCAGTAGTTAAAAGTGATCTCAGTCGTTAGTACACACATGACCTTCACAACTGAATCTTACGCAGAGGAGTTTCTGCTATCGAAAGAGAATGTTGCAATGATTCTTTACTCCACGCTTTGTTTAAGCTATAGTTACAGTCAATGGTATGATGACAGAACTGAACGAATGAAAATGTGTTTATGCAAAGCACAACGAAGTGATAATAAAATTGGGGATTCTAGTAGCCTGTGTGTTTTCAGACATATCATGAAACAACAAACAGCAATAATAATAATAATAATAATAATAATAATAATAATAATAACATAATAATAACAATAATAATAATTATTTTTTCTGTAGCTGTTGATCAAACCCCTATCGCTAAGAGACACGTGAATATTACGATACACTCCTTCGATTTACTTTTTGCCTATATATTTCACAAGCAGACACACTTCGCATTGTGCGCCAAACACATAAAACATGATCAATGTTACAAACAGACACGATCATTCTTATTATGATAAATTATCCCCCAAACCGATGGTAATACTAATGGTCAGTTTGAGGGTCTGGTGTCACCTTTTCATAAAATCGATGAGATTTTGAGACATGTTTGTCCGCAACACATCCGTTTACATTTTAGACACTTACCCTGATTTCTCTTGTCTCTTGAGCTACCTTTGGTTGAATGGGCCTATTTGGCTCTATGTATAGAATATTTATGGATTAAATACTATGTTTAGCGACTTGTGAATGTACGTGGAATAACACAACAGTATGTCACGTGGCCATTTTGAGTTTCGTGGCTACATGCGACTGCTACCAAATAACGGTAAGTGTCTAACCTAAACGCTAGTGTATTTCCGAACAGATCTGTATGCAGCAAAATTGTGCATTTTAATGAACAGGTGACATCATAACCTCAAATCGTCCATCAGTATCGATACACGTTTGGAGGGGGGAGGGGCTGATTTGTTGGATTATCATTTCATATGAAAACAAATATGAACCAAGATGGCAGTCAAATGTTGCAATTCTATTTGACTCCATACACTTTTTACCCCATTTTACATTGAAACCCATAGTATTACGACTCTATGGTCTTAAAATAAGTAGTAGAAAAGAATGAGAAGCAACAAGCTTTGTAATATCCAACAAGTAACATATTTCCCTAGAACACAAAGTGTAAATGTAAAAAAAGGAACTTACGGTATTCCGAAATAAATCACAAATAATCCAAGAATTTCATTCAGAAGTCCTAATAATTAAAGTTCCGAATAAACTTTAGTGGAAATCCAAATTAAATTCAATGCTGAATGTGTTGATATGCCTGTTGTGGCCCGTGTTGTGGTGATGCACAAACAGTCTTTTCTTGGATCACAATAATAAAAAAACAAGAAAGTATCCTTATTTGAAATTTCTCTATAATTCAAGTCTCTGTTTCCAAGAATGCTATTTTTGAAGAGCACTTCGTGTTTCCAGAGAAGAATTACATGAATTAAACATTTTGGATAAATAAAATTCCAGACCAAATGAACTGGACACAACAATAACACAACTGATCCTGCCAAGATCTTGCAGTATGAACAATTAATTTTTCGAGTAAAAAGATTATATAGTCCTCTACTTGACCTCAGGTCACAATCAGCATTTTCGAAAAACAAATTACTTATTGGGAAATAACCTTCTCGAAGGCTCTTAATGTTTTTCAAAATACAATCTTAATTATTATTATAAATCTATTACTAAAATTACAATATAGACCGTAGAACATGTCCGGTAGGGAAGTTAAATTTTTAGGGGAAGTGCAATAACCTAGACCCAGACCAAAATCATCATATTTACTTCTATTAATAATTATCCCGATAGTAAACTCATACACAGAGAATATTTTAGCTACATATTTGTTGTTTACAAAATCCCCAAAAAATGAATGTTACATGCTATGTAGAAAATGAACATGATTTTGGACAAGGTCAAGTCCAATATACACTGTTACATTATCAATAGCATATATTAAAATAAAAGAAACTTAAAAAACCTCACTGACAAACCATACAAATTAAATATACATAATAGACACTTAAATAACCCCAGTAGACTGCTGATAGAAGTATTATTCTTTTCAGTATCAACGCGACATTATCTTCATACACAGTGTGCTAATAAACTATTTTTTTTAAGACAGGTAGGACTGATTTACTTTTCCAGGTCGTTTCAGTCATAATTACACCATGAATCAGGTAGTATATTCAGCTATAATGGTTTTTCAGCAGCAGCAACAACCTTTCCATACTCTTCAATGTTGAACTTCAACAAGTGTCTCTAGCCGTAATCAGTCGTGTGCTTTGAGAATTCCTCCTTCCTTTCTCAAACGGTGTATCCTCAACAACTTCGCAGTGAGAAACGCTTGGAGGTGACAACTGGACCTTTTTTTAAAGGTAGCTGATCCAACGCTCGAACAAATCGATTACAATTTGCCCTCATCTCTTTATTATTTCAATAACTTGAGTAATGCCAATTGTTTCGTTTTTAGAAAAAAATCTTTGAAGGGTGCCGAATTCATACGAAATTTATGATATGAGTAGAGCATATTTTGATGCTATAATTGTGTTCAGTTTGCAATCCGGGACTAACAAAAAGAAATGATTGAAATCATTTCACAAATTTGTACCGATGAAGAAAATTTATTGCAAGGAGGATAGAATTGAAACATTGAGAAAATACTCTTCAGCCTCGTTGTCCTCGTCTTCATCACCATTTTTCCTGTTTCTATACTATATAAAATATGTAAACTAACGATGAATGTAGTTTCTCCTCCTTATACAAGTGAAAGCAAAAATAAAGACAATATGAATAAAGCACTTCAATAAAAGTAGAAACTACATCCTCAGCTACATTTGTAAAATTCTGAATGCATAGCTTTTTATCCCCATATCATTCCAATACGTAGTGACTGCTTCAAGAAGTACAATATAACTTTAAAAAGGAAACAAATACAAACCGTAGAATAATTTCTCTTTCAGTGGTGTGCAGTACACACAAGTAGCAGAGTGGATGAAGCAAGGGGTCAATACTATCATTAAATTTAGTTGACATCTAAATATTCAATTGTATGTAAAATTGCGTCATTTTGAGTAATATTGTTCCTAACATTCATTTGCTCTAGCTTCTTTTTCAAACTGTCATCGGTAAATCTTTACAGTCAGATTTAGGATTCCAATCATCCCTACATGTCCTGTAATGCTTTAGTACGGCAACATCCGTAGGAACAATAATACTGTAAGAAACAAAAATTATATATATATATATATATATATATATATATATATATATATATAGACTTCTCGGTTGTCTAATATTAAAAAGAGAGATCTTTTTATTATGTTTTTATAGTGCAATTTTATATAATTAATATATTTGATAATAAACATTAACTCCTGTGGAGGAATGTACCTCTTTTTGTTTAGCACTGAAAACCACTCTAACATGAACAAATGAATGATTTAGCCTGTTATTTTTAAGTAAATAACGGAACAATGATCAAGATGCTTGAATATTTTAATAAATAATTAATCGATTAAATTATTAATTAAACATAAATTAGCTATGTACATAATGTATGATTACCTAAATGATTTAATAGTATCTGCTGCTAATAAATAAATAAACTAAAAACATGAAATAATTATCATTTAAAAATAATGGAAAAATAATTGAGCGGTTGATTTTTTTTATTCACTAATCACTTAATTAATTTTATAAGTAAGCAAGGTAAGTACCTGATTTACGAATAAAAGTTATATTACTGGCAAAAATGCAGGTAATAAAATAAAACGTATTTGACCTCCAACTGAATATTACTCTGTCCTTGATTTCTACAAACCTTTTTAATCCACGTCTGGGGTTAACGGTATGCGTCGTTATAGATCAAGGTTCAAATCGATCCCGTACGGCAATATTTTTGACCCTGTCTTTCATGGCCCTCTGAATATGCTCTATTGGTATCAGCTGTTCAGATGTATTCTGTCTTCCCCAGTTCTTTATGCAGTATTCAACCAGAAACGTGAAGGAGGCTGCATTTGTGTACGTACCCATTAGGTGACACTGGAAAAAATGTGTATTTATTAATTGAGCATAATAAGTCGTGTAACTTATTAACCCCTTCCCCCCCCCCCCCCAAAGAAAATGTTTCTGCTATTTACAATATAAGCAGCTAGTCGCAGCTAGTCTCAAGTTAGGCTGTTCGCAAGGATCGTGTAACTTTAGCTTAATCGTCTTTATTTAGTTGCTGTTTTTTTTTCATTTTGTTCTATAACCTGGCTGGTCGTAGGGGTGCCACTGATGACTTTGCGACAACCTCTCTTCATTTGGCCCTGTTCACCACTGCTATTTGTTGCTGTATGTCTATTTGTAACATACATCTTTGAATGCATTTGATGAATATGTGATTGAACGTATCGGTGTACATTATATAATCAGTGTACTTTATATAATTGATGTGTACATTATTTAATTAGTGTAAATTATATAATCAGTGTACATTACATAATCAGTGTACACTGTTTAATCAGTGCACATTAGATAATCGTGTACATTATAATAATAGCGCACATTAGATGATCAGCGTTCATTATATAATCAGTGTACATTAGATAATCAGTATACATTATTTAATAAGTGTACATTATATAATTAGTGTACATTATATAATCAGTGTTAATTAGATATACATTATATTACTTGTGTACGTTAGATAATTATTGTACATTATATAATCAGTGTATATTATATAGATGTTATCTTTTGCTCTTTATCTCTTTATTTGCATTCTTTCATTTAAATCTTCACTAATGGCGGAATAGTGGCATAGTACCATTGGATATACAAATGAATGCACCCCGTGGTCAGCTCATCGTTATGCAGCGCAAGACACCACAACGAACCGGAAACTACATGTCATGATCTTTGTTTTTGATAGATTCTGATGATAGAGATTTATCATTCTGATGAAAGATATTTATCATGATTTCTACGCTTTCCACTATAAATTTGGATTGGTTTAACTGTATTGGCTCACATAAAAATATTGCATAACAGTTTTAAAGTCATTTTATATAGTGGGATGTGCATGGAAGACTGACTTCACCTCTTTGTAATGTTAAAAGCAATATAAACATAAAGTGAAAAAAGTTTGGTTCTCTCCCCTGCCTTCTGAAACCTTTTTTTCTGTAATTTTATGATGGAAAGTGACAATAAAACGCGACTCATATTTACTCAAACATGAAGTATGGGTGTTATTTTTATAAGTTAGAAATGAAATAATTTCTCAGGCCACAATCAGGAACGATGCTTTTTGAAGGTGCATTTTGACGTTGTACTCACAGAGATTTTATGACCACGTGTTGCTTACCTTTATACAACGCACATAAGTCTTATGCCCACGTGTTACTTGTCCTTATACTGCACATATAAAACATGACCTCTCGTATTACGCACAGAAATCCAATGCCCACGCGTTGCTTGCCCTTATACCACTACTGCGCACAGAAATGATATGGCCATTTGTTGCTTGCCCGTATACTAGGCACATAATTCCTATGCTCACGTGTTCCTTGAAACGGAGATATGAGAGGAAAATTAATATTGCATGTTATTCTTTAAAAGTTTAAACGCCAGCATCTCCGTATCCATATATACTACTTTAATAACATATTTTGTACTTTCATTTTGATACACGTGATTTAAATATAAAATGATTTCAGTTTGGACCGGACGATTTTCGCAAACTTTATCAGGTTGAATACTGATAAGTGACTTATTGTTTCTTGTTTAGAGCCTATGCTTGAAATGGAACTACTAGTTTTGTAAGTTGTTAAAACTGATGTCTCAAGCGTTCTAACTAGCGCTTTTTCACTTGTCTAGCAATTCTGAGAGGGGGTACCGTTTTAACGGTCTAATGGAGACAACTCTACCCTCTGTGACTAGTTTGAGAGTTACGTCCCTTGATTATACCTACAAATGGCAATATATTATAGTGGAATTAGCGCATGAAATCGTATGGAAAAGCAATAAACATTTATGCCTGGAGCTGACAATAGCAAGACAGTTGTAAAGTCAATGAAAGTACTTTCTCAGACATCATTTATTAAATGCTTTTGAAACTGTTTACGGAATGTTTAATATTTATATACACGTTGTCATTTCTACAGCGCTTTTGTTTACTCTTTATTTCTATATATATATATATATATATATATATATATATATAACACACACACACACATATATATATAACACACACACACACACACACACACACATATATATATATATATATATATATTCTACATACACTCACATGTCCTTGTGTTACACGAGAAAATCCTTAATTCTCTATAGAATAACAACCTAACTATCCATTAGAACACAGAGAGAGAAAATCCAATTAATCCTTTCGCACGGAAAGCTAAAATCCTCTCTCTCTCTCTAAAGCCTGTGAGTCTCGTTAGAAACCACTTTCCCAGTCCATAATTCAGTCCAGTTGAAACCTGTTGCCTGACACATGAAAACAGATAAAGGTTCTTCTCTCGCTCAATGGTCAATGCCCTCAGCAAGACGGTCCCGTTATAATTGACAGCCCGAATTGTTCAAACCATTGCAGTAACGAAACACAACTGCACCTGTCACTAAAGCATCACTTTCCCTAGGTATATAAATTCCTCACACAGTTCGTCTCTTTAAAAGAATGTCTCACATGATACTGTCATAGTCATTTCATTTTTTTCAAATGGGTTAAAGCAAACTTGTTTTTTCAACAAGGCTTGTATCCTTGTATCAGAACGTGTACGATTCTTAATATGACGCAGTTTAAGATACGTGTTCACAAAACAGAAAATAAAATATTAGATATAAAACTTAAGCTTATTTTTCTAATCATGCCAGATAAATCCTATTACCCATTAAACAAATTATGCCAAATTATTCACACCTTATTTCTAAGGGAAGTTAGTAATTTACGTATTTCTACTAATTAAAATCATTTGATAGTCATGAAATGCAACCACTTAATTTTATTGCGCCTGATCATGTCTTAGATCAGGGGTGGCCAGACCTGTAGTAACTGAGAGCCATTTTTAAAATAAAAAAAATTGTTGAGAGCCGCATTGAAGCACTATGTGTCACGACCCCACTCGCAATGAAAAATTCCTTTTGTGATTTAATTTAAAAAATTACTTGTTATCGAATTTAATAATTTAAACATTTCAATTGTTTTAACCCTAACCGTATGTTGAAGAAATATATGCGTTACAGTTACACAATTGAAGAAAT
>JAECUM010022609.1:0-15093 GCA_016617855.1 Megalonaias nervosa | reverse complement strand
GTAGCTTCTCGTGGGTCGGTGGTTCTTTCCGGGGTTTTCCCGGGTTCTTCCTCCACCATTAATACTGGCCGCCATGTATAGCCTATCGTGTGCTGAAAAATGGCGTTAAGCCCTACAACAACAACAACAACAATATCCAAAGAAATGTCAGCCACATTACATCAAAGTAGCATAGAGGTATGCCAACATTCTCTCCAGTGTGCATGTTTAAATGCAAACAACTTCATCTTACATATGTTACTCTCTCAAACGTACATAATAACTGGTGAGCGCCCCCTTATCATGCACTTGCGAGACCTTGAATGAGCTATATATCAGTTATCATACACTTGTAAGACCTTGAAGGAGCTAGAGGTCAGTTGTCATGCACTTGTGAGACCTTGAATGAGTTGGATATCTAGACAAGGTATGTACATGTGAAACCTTGAATGAGCTAGATATTAGTTATCATGCACTTGTGAGACCTAGAATGAGCTAGATATCAGTTATCATGCACTCGTGAGACCTTGAATGAACTAGATCTCAGTTATATGCACTTGTGAGACCTTGAGTGAGTTGGATATCTAGACAAGTTATGCATTCACAAGACCTTGAATGAGCTGGATATTAGTTATCATGCACTTATGAGACCATGAATGAGTTGTATATCAGTTATCATGCTCTCATGAGACCTTGAATGAGTTGGATATCTAGCTATCATGCACTCATGAGACCTTGAATGAGTTGCATATAAGTTATCATGCACTTATGAGACCTTGAATTAGTTGTAAATCAGTTATCATGCACTCATGAGACCTTGAATGAGTTGTATATCAGTTATCATGCACTCATGAGACCTTGAATGAGTTGGATATATATTTATCATTCATGAGACCCTGAATAAGTTTGATATCCAGCATTTCTCTAAACTTGGTTTTCCATCACAAGTTCTTCTGTTTAAGGTCATTTCATGCAAATTATCTGATGTACTCATTGCTACTTGCTATTGTTGCCTTTGTTTTCAGGGATTTCAGCAGCTGTTTAAATCTTTTACCTGATTAAAAAATATTGTCACCTAACGTGTTTTTCCCTACAGGCCTTTTTGAGCATATATATCCAATATGGACTCAATGTTTCTTGTCCCTTAAGCCAGGTGGTATCATAGAAGAAGGGCTCTTAGTTTGTACAAGTTTGTAAATTTGAGACTACTCAACTAGCTACCTTTTGAAGAGAAAATGTAGTCTCTAAAACCAGTTGATCCTTTAATACAAGTTATTTGGAGCATCTACATTATTAACTGTTATGAATGGAATTAAATTTTGTGGTATTTATTAAGGACAGGTGTTCTTCCAATCCAGGTCTCTGTGAATGTCTACAATTGCTGTATAAAATACAGAAGTAAAGTTTATGCTTTCTTATGACATGTTGACATGTAGAAGTGTTGGTCTTTAGTAGTTTAAGACAACTAGCATGCAGACTCATGTTGAGGTGTTGTTGTGATACAACATACTGGTCAAAGTTTGCATACATTAAGTTCTGGGTGATAAGGGATGGTGTATGATTTCATCCATCTTGGACTTCTGCCAGACATTACTTCTATATCTGCAAAACAGTTACCTGGTATTGTTGATATACAATCTGGACAGTCGTTTCCAGTGTCATAATGTCATAGTTTTATGGCGAGGCATAATATGCTTGTATTGACAGAAATGCCAGCCATTACACTTTTGGCAGATTCATTCTTAATTTTTTGTCTCCAACTAAGCCATTATGATCACTCTGTCAAATTTTCTGGTCTGACAGAATTGTATATTAACAGAATGCAATTTGAAAACTGATATATCAAAATCTGACATGAAGAAAATGTTTTTCTAGGTAGCTAAAAGTTCAGAGCTGGGTATATCCCCAATTTGAGATGCTTGAAAGTGGAGTTATATTTCCCCTTTTTCTTCTCATTTGCTTTCTTTCTCTTATTCCCCTTACACCCCCCCCTCCCCCCCGGTCACCATTGTTCTGAAAGACATTACTTGTACACCTAGGGTACAGTCACCTGGATGTCAAGACCAGAACCATGGTGGTTAATTTGAACATGTATATCAGAATATTGTAGTTTTATAAGCATATACTTCACTTTATTGGTGGAGTTTACAGCTCATCTGGTGGTATGCTTCTTGTTTGTCCTTTGAGTTCGAAGATGACCTTCACATCATTAACTGGTTTGGTGTCTGGGAGTATGTGAGTTGCTGATTATGATTACATTGCTGTTTTTTGTCTATGATTGTAGATTATACATTAAGATTATTATTTTCTGTGGGTAACCGTTTACTTGATTCTGACCCTAGCAGATTCCAGACACAAATTTTATTTACAGTTTGATGGAAATCTCCATCAAGATGAGCCTCGTCTCAGTTATTGTGACTTGGGTTTTTATATTAGGGTTGTTCATATGAGAATTACTCATTCCTATCTGAAGATCCAAAATGGAATGAGTCTTTAAATTGTGTTCAGTTTTTAATTTGGGAAGATTTATTTATTTAATTATTTATTGGAATTACAAAGTACTCCTTTACTTTAAGACTAAATCACTATTTTGGGATTATTGAGAATTCATTTAGGGACATTTTGGATTATATCATTGTGATACATCAAGACTGTTAGCATATCACCACTATTCCAGGCTATTGGTACACCAGCTCATTCAAGATGTAGTTCATTCAGATCACCACTGGAATTCATTCAGTATACTCTATACTTTTGGACTTTTCATCAAACTTTTAAGGTTTTTTTTTTTATATAAAATTTTATTCACAATACTGTAAGTTCTTTTTTTTTTAAATTTTCAGATTGTTTTCTTGAGAAATAAATTATTTGTTTTATTTTCCAGAAACTTGTTGGTTTTGGCTCTTTTCACTAATAAGACAGGTGGACTTCAAAACTCATGGTCTCTTTGTACATCTACAGTTACTGTATAAAATACAGAAGTATATACTTTCTTGTGACATGTTGACATGTAGAAGCAGCGATCTTTAGTACAGTTTAACACAACTAGCATGCAAACTCATGTTGAGTGTGTTGTTGTGGTACAACATATTGGTCAAAGTTTGCATACATTAAGTTCTGGCTGATAAGGGATTGTGTATGATTTTCCATTTCATCCACCTTTGGACTTCTGCCAGACATAATCTCTATATTTGCAAATCAGTTATCTGGTATTATTGATGTTCAGGATGGAATTCATTCAGAACACCAATGAATTCATTCAAAATACTCTAGTGATTTTGTACTTTTGATCAAACTTATAAGTTGTTGGTTTTTTTTATTCACAGTACTGTAAGTTCTTTTTTAAATTTTCACATTCTGTTCTGGGGAAATAATTTATTTGTTGAATTTGTCAGAATCTTGTTGGTTTTTGGTTCTTTTCTTTTAATTAGGTTAGTGGAATATGTCTTTAAGTTGAACTGCATTTTCAATTTTAGAGGGTTTAGTCATTTAAAATATTAATTGGAATTACAAATGGCTCTTTGAATTTAGGACTAAATCACTATTTTGGAATTATTGTGAATTCATTTAAAGACGTTTTGGATTATATCATTGTAATACATCAAGACTTTTACCTCATCTTCACTATTCCAGTCTGTTGGTACATCAGCACATGCAAAATTCAGACACTACTGGAATTCATTAGTATACTCGATACTTTTGGACTTGTGATGCAACTTTTAAGTTTTAATTTCTTTTGTTTAATTCACAATACTGTAATTTACTTTTTAAATTGAATTTGTTGAATTTTCCCAAAACATCTTGGGTTTTGCTCTCTTGTGTTACATAGTTTAAGACCACAGAGTCATGAATCTCTTAAGACAGGTGGTCTTCAGAATTCCAGGTCTCTGTATAAATCTACAATTACTGTATAAAATACAGAAGTGAAGTTTATGCTTTCTTATGATATGTTGGCATGTAGAAGCAGTGATCTTTAGTACAGTTTAACACAACTAGCATGCAAGCTCATGTTGAGTGTGTTGTTGTGGTACAACATATTGGTCAAAGTTCGCATACATTAAGTTCTGGCTGATAAAGGATTGTGTATGATTTTCCATTTCATCCACCTTTGGACTTCTGCCAGACATTACCTCTATATTTGCAAATCAATTATCTGGTATTATTGATGTTCAGGATGGAATTCATTCAGAACACCAATGAATTCATTCAAAATACTCTAGTAATTTTGTACTTTTGATCAAACTTATAAGTTGTTGTTTTTTTTATTCACAGTACTGTAAGTTCTTTTTTAAATTTTCACATTCTGTTCTGGGGTAATAAATTATTTGTTGAATTTTTCAGAATCTTGTTGGTTTTTGGTTCTTTTCTTTTAATTAGGTTAGTGGAATATGTCTTTAAGTTGAACTCATTTCAATTTTAGAGGGTTTAGTCATTTAAGATATTCATTGGAATTGCAAATTTCTCTTTGAATTTAGGACTAAATCACTATTTTGGAATTATTGTGAATTCATTTAAAGACATTTTGGATTATATCATTGTAATACATCAAGACTTTTACCTCATCTTCGCTATTCCAGTCTATTGGTACATCAGCACATGCAAAATTCAGACACCACTGGAATTCATTAGTATACTCGATACTTTTGGACTTGTGATGCAACTTTTAAGTTTTAATTTCTTTTGTTTAATTCACAATACTGTAATTTACTTTTTAAATTGAATTTGTTGAATTTTCCCAAAACGTCTTGGGTTTTGCTCTCTTCTGTTACATAGTTTAAGACCACAGAGTCATGAATCTCTTAAGACAGGTGGTCTTCAGAATTCCAGGTCTCTGTATAAATCTACAATTACTGTATAAAATACAGAAGTGAAGTTTATGCTTTCTTGTGATATGTTGGCATGTAGAAGCAGTGGCTTTTAGTACAGCTTAACACAAGTAGTGTGCAAGCTCATGTTGAGTGTGTTGTTATGGTACAACATACTGGTTAAAGTTTGCATACATTAAGTTCTGGCTGATAAGGGATTGTGTATGATTTATTTCATCCACCTTTGGACTTCTGCCAGACATTACCTATGGGTTGTTTTCACAGATGTCACGATTGTGTATGCAAATACCCACAATGCAAAGTGCACGTACTTTGTGGCGCCATTTTGAGTCTCTAACAGACTTTTATCAACACGAGTTATCACATATATTCAAGATAAAAATCTGATTTAATTATCAATAAGGATGTTTGCTTAATTGAAATGATACATGGATTGTGCTTGAAATTATGTGCTCCTATAGCCTGAAAATAAAAATTAAAACTAAGTTCCCTGGTTTATATCGAAAGACAGAAAAGTGAAGTTGAACCGTAATCGAGCATATTACTATCAAATATAACGAGAGTTATTTTTTTATATAAACAGTCAATATTGTCCTTTTTTAAAAATATTTTGTATGATGTCCCTAAGCTTGTCACCTTGAAAGAGTATTTCCGTACAATTGTCTTCGGGATACAATAACAGTTACGGAAATAAAAGTTCGTAGCATATGTATTATGCCAGAACTTTAATGAACAAATACTTTTCGCGAAAACTTGTGCTTGTGCCAAAGACAGCTGACAAACCAGTTTTAGTAAGTACGGTCAAATATTGTATTTGTGGTGGAGATGATGGACATACGATGATATTGAATGTAAAGGATAACCGTTCAAAGAAGTTTCATCTTCAGTGTATTAAAACAAAACATTTGCCTTAAGGAGCATGACTTTGTACAGAACGTCAAAACCGATTATTCATGAAATGCTTTTAGAAATATGAAATTATATATTAACAATTGCTTTTTAACGTGAACTATAACTAAATGATTGATTTCAGTCCATGTAAATTGAAAATCATTACATGTTCGTACTTGTTTGTGTATCCATTTGTTTATGCATCTGTTTATTGATTGATCTATTTGTTGATGAAAGAATAACAAAGATGGTTGAAATGTCAATGTTTTACTTGAAGAAGAAAGGGGAAATTCAAACATTTGTGATGTATTATTATATCCTTACGCACAATATGAGACTTGCCTTGATAATTATGTGGGAAGAACAATGTTGTTAAGTACCAGTTTGAGTCTCAGAATGGCAGATATGGAAATACATTTTGCGACATCACGTGAAAACAATGGATACATCTGCAGCACAGTTATCTGGTATTTTTGATGTATGACTTCTACAGGCATTTCCAGTGTGATAATGTCATTGTTTCATGAAGAGGATTACAGTATTTAATTAACGAAGTTTTCTGTCCATGATGGGTGCACTTGATATATATGTATCCGTCCCTGATGGGTACACTTGATATATATGTATCTGTCCTTGATGGGTACACTTGATATATATGTATCCGTCCATGATGGGTACACTTGATATATATGTATCCATCCATGATGGGTACACTTGATATATATGTATCCATCCATGATGGGTACACTTGATATATATGTATCCATCCATGATGGTACACAGTATATGTTAATATAAGTGCTTATTCAAGTTGCTTTAAAAAAAACAAAAAAAACACACACCCCCAAAAGCCAAAACTTTGAATCTGGTACAGATAGAAGATTTTAGATCTTATTATTTGGAATGTACAGTAGGAATGTTGGATTAAACTTTTTTTTCAACTGGCAATGAAAAGGTGATGAATTAAATTTGCTAACTAGGCCATAATTTTAGAAATATGTACTCTGTTTGAGATGTTACTTAGAAACTATGTGATTCTGTCTTTTCCTTTCTTGCTTTCTTCCTCACCCTGCACCTTTTGGAAAACATGAAGAGGAAAAGTTCTTTTTAGGCTTATTTGAGTGACATAATTTAAATATCTAAACAAGGACCACAGATCTTGAAATCACGTTTTCTAGACCTGTAAAATGTATGAGCTTAAAATTGTGAAATGACCATTCACTAACTTGACACATCCGACACTAGATGTGGTGCTCTTAATTATCTGATGGATTTGTTTGCATTTTATGTTTCCCCAGTTGTTTAAACACGAGTACCACAAAGCACAAGACAAAAGATTGGAGAAAGATTATCTCCCTTGTAAAAATCTTCTTGTTGCTACACCTTCTGAACAAATGATTATATATATGTGGAGTTTGCATTGAAAGATTTGTTATGCTGTCTGCCATTACAGTTGTCATCTTAAATCCTTGTTGCTATTTCTGAACGAAAAGTAATATTTTCATGGGGTCTTCACCAGGAGACTTTTTATGATATCTACTTGGTCCTAAATGAAAATGGTGCCATTTGGATGCACATCATGGCCACTGGAGGCAGTCATCTTGTAAATACCATTATCTCTACACCTTCTGAATGGAGCTGGGGATTTTACTGAGCAACATGTGATGTCTAGTTGAATCCTAAATGAAAATTGTACCATTTAGAAATTGAATATGCCTGCCAGTGGCCATCTTGAATTATTTTTCTTGAATGAACTGTAATATCAGCATGGGGTTTCCACTGAAAGACTTCTCATGACGTCTAGTTACCTAGTCCTAAATGAAAATGGATTTGACTTTTATGACTGCCACAGTGTCCATCTTAAAATATTATTACAATGTGTCCTTGATGACAGCTCATGTCAACATTGTGCTTTCACCAAAAGACTTCTTATGACATGCAGTTAGTAGTAGATAGAAGTGGTGTCAGTCTGGTTCAAATATGGTCACAATGGCAGGCATCTTAAAAATCTTATCTTTTACTCCACTAAATTGGAAAGTCATATCAACATGGGCTTTTCCATCAAAAGACTTTATATGATGCCTTGTTCATGCAGTATAAAAATTGTGCCAATCTGGCATCGAAGATGTCCATTACAGTAGCTACTTTGAAAGACTTGTTAGTGCTGAAGAAAATCAGATATGGTTTCAACACAGGGCAATTTAAAGGAAGAAAATGACCTTTTTTTTTTTTTTGAATTCTTGGAAATTCTTTTCACCCAATTGAGCATCAATTCCCTTCGAGGGATTCTGATTTAACTACTGAGGGGTGTGCCTGTGACATAAAATGGCAGCCTTGAATATAGGTTAGTCAAAATTGGCAACAGCTTCCATAGCAGACATCCTCTTTCCATACATCCGTATAATTTAATTAGTATTGTCCACAAGTTGTAATTTTCTTCTTGGATTAAACAAGCCACAGATGTTGGATAATCTCCCTTTTAGCTTGGGAAGGCTGGATTTGTGAGGTAGTGGATGTTCTCTGAACTGTCTTGATCAAAGTAATATTAAAAACATATATTTTCCTCTACAGATGGTTTTCAGAAAAGTTGGAATATTCATAACCAGTACTTTACACACAGGTCACTGACTATTTTGAAATAACTAACCTCATTTATGTAGCATCCTTTTTCACACACTACTCATAACCAATTAAAGCAATTAGCTATGGCCAGGTGTGATTAGGTACATCATGTTGTATATAATGTAGGCAAGTTAACCTCTTGTTTCTTCTGTTATTTACTGGCAGTAAAAAAATAACTTGTGTTATGTACTTAATTGGTACTTATTTGTTTGTGAAGTTTTAATTTTTTCAAGGGCATTCTGCCATTTCAAGCAATTTTGTATTCACTAGTTTGATTGCCTGCTATCTCCAGCCACTTTGTCAGATGTACAGCAGTCTATAAACATTTTTCTATTTGAAAAAGAGTTTGTTTTTAAAAAAATCTAGATTGAGCTAGAGTAAATTTCAGGATGGTCAGCATTTTATATGCCCACAATAAGGCAGTTGATGGCCATCCATATGTTCTCCATTTAATTCATGCAGAATAGTTCCACCATCTGCCAGTACTAAACATTGTAGATGACTTGTACGTGAGGTAAGGAAAAAAACTTATTGATTTGGGGGTGGGGGTAGGTTGGGTTGGGTAGGTGTATAAAGTTTAAAGTTCAGTGTCACTGAATAATGGTTTCTACACAAAAATTTCAGTTCTGGGTCATGCACCTTCACCAGAGTTTGTGGATGACTTGCGCTTTGGCTAATAAAGAAGCTTTTGATATGGGGGAGGGTCAAAAGGTCAAAGCTTAATGTCACTTTGACTGAAAGAAGAAAATTGTTTTTTGTATAATAACTTTAGTTCTAACCCATGTACCTTGATCAGAGTTTGTGGACTGCTTATATTTAAGGTGTGGAAGAAGTTGGTTGATTTTGGGTCAAAGGGTCAAAGGTCAAGATCATTGTGACTATAAAAATACAAAAAAGATTTTGCAGAATAACTTTTGTTCTGGAGGAGGTACCTTAACCAGGCTTTGTGGATGGCCTGCACTTAAGGTGTTGGAGCATCTTATGGATTTTAGAGTCTAAAGGTCTAAGGTAGGTTGAGGTCATTGAGACCTGTCAGTGAATAATCTCCAGATTTGTTCGTGCCTAACTGGTAACTATAAAATGCAAGGCAGAAGATTAATGTACTGTTCCTGGTATTCTTTTTCACCCAGTAAAGATTGTACATTTGTGCAAGGTAGTTATCTATGTGCTGTTGTAGTACAACATATAAGATTCAACTTGCAAACATTAAATTATGGCTGTTACAACAGGATGTGTGATGGCAATTCACCCATTCATAAATGACTGTCACACAGAAGCTGTTACATCTACACAGGGCATGAATGCCTATCACAAAGAAGCTATTACATCTACATAGGGCATGAATGCCTGTTATCACACAGAAACTGTTACATCTACACAGGGCATGAATGCCTGTTATCACACAGAAACTGTTACATCTACACAGGGCATGAATGCCTGTTATCACACAGAAGCTGTTACATCTACACAAGGCATGAATGCCTGTCATTCTTTCTCTTTAAAGTTTTACAGTTTTCAGGTCAGATTGAACTTCATTGGAATTATGTTTATAGCAATGCCAGTGGACAGGTACATTTTGATTTTGCTCTTAATTTATTAGGAAATGGAGATTAATACAGGCAACTTGTTTAGATATGAAGTTAAATTTATTTTGTTACAAGAGGATTTCATGGTATACTTTATGAATATTTACTCCCCTGTTTGGATGCTATATATTGCCCATCATAGAGATTACAGTAGTTCCTCAAATCTCCCCCCCCCAACTCCATTTAAGGCAATTCCTTTTTTTGCCTAAAGGTTGTTTTCCTAGTAAGGTTAGAGGTTCGATTACTTCACCTTGAGGGGCCTCAAGTGGCCAAGTGGTCTAAAGCACTCATCTCTACATATCACTGTCGTCTCACCTCTGTCTGCGTGGGCTCGAGTCTCAGGCTCAGCCAATGTGGGTATATGAGAAAGCTTGCCAGTAGCTTCTTGTGGGTCAGTGGTTCTTTCGGGGGTTTTCCCGGGTTCTTCCTCCACCATTTATATTGGCTGCCATGTATAGCCTATATTGTGCTGAAAAATGGCATTAAACCCTACAAGAACAACAAGTTTACCATGAGAGTAAAAGTGTGCTAAAAATGTGCAGGATACACATACACACCGGCGGCTTTAAAATGGGGGACCAATTTCTAGAATCTTTCCCGTGTGTAAGTAGAATGGAAAAATCAAATATAACTTTGGGTAATAACAGTTGTGTACATTGAAAGGAAAAATCTAATATAACTTTGGTTAATAATATTTGTGTATGGACAAGCATTACACTTAAAAATTGTGAATGATAATTATCGAGTGCAAGTCAGTTATCTGTGTGCTGTTGTAGTACAGCAAACAGGATTCAGCTTGCAGACATTAATCTCTGGCTTCTACAGAAAGGTGTGTGAATTTATACATCTTTAAACAACAGCCATACAGTGCTAATGAATGACAATTTGACCAGCAATAGGTTTTAAACAGTCATTTGGAGTAGCAAACTGTTGAATCGTGGTGGCTTAGTGGTTAGATTTGGAGTTGGAAAATATTGAGCTGCAGTGGTTTAGTGGTTAGATTTGGAGTTGGAAAATCTTGAGCTGTGGTGGCTTAGTGGTTAGATTCAGAGTTGTAAATTATTGAGCAATGATGGCTTAGTGGTTAGATTTGGAGTTGTGAAATATTGAGCCGTGGATAATCTAGGGTCGGCGACCATTTTGTGTCCTACCATCGGTTAGCTACTGTTTTGCGTTCTACCATCAAAACATCCGAGTCAGCTACTGTGTTGTGTCCTACCATCAGATCATCTAGGGTTGGCTACCATTTTGTGTCCTAACATCGGATCATCTAGGGTTGACTACTGTTTCGTGTTGTACTATTGGATCATCTAGGGTTGGCTACTGTTTTACTGTTGGATCATCTAGGTCGGCTGCTGTTTTGTGTCTTACTATTGGATCATTTAGGGTTGGCTACTGTTTTGTGTCTTACTGTTGGATCATTTAGGGTTGGCTACTGTTTTGTGTCTTACTATTGGATCATCTAGGGTTGGCTACTGTTTTGTGTCTTACTATTGGATCATTTAGGGTTGGCTACTGTTTTGTGTCTTACTGTTGGATCATTTAGGGTTGGTTACTGTTTTGTGTCTTACTATTAGATCATCTAGGGTTGGCTACTGTTTTGTGTCTTACTGTTGGATCATCTAGGTTGGCTACTGTTTTGTGTCTTACTATTGGATCATTTAGGGTTGACTGCTGTTTTGTGTCTTACTGTTGGATCATTTAGGGTTGACTGCTGTTTTGTGTCTACTATTGGATCATTTAGGGTTGGCTACTGTTTTGTGTCTTACTGTTGGATCATTTAGGGTTGGTTACTGTTTTGTGTCTTACTATTAGATCATCTAGGGTTGACTGCTGTTTTGTGTCTTACTGTTGGATCATTTAGGGTCAGCTGCTGTTTTGTGTCTTGCTATTGGATCATTTAGGGTCAGCTGCTGTTTTGTGTCTTACTATTGGATCATTTAGGGTCAGCTACTGTTTTGTGTTTTACTATTGGATCATTTATTGTTGGCTACTGTTTTGTGTCTTACTATTGGATCATTTAGGGTCAGCTACTGTTTTGTGTCCTACTATTGGATCATTTATTGTTGGCTACTGTTTTGTGTCTTACTATTGGATCATTTAGGGTTGGCTGCTGTTTTGTGTCTTACTATTGGATCATTTAGGGTTGGCTACTGTTTTGTGTCTTACTATTGGATCATTTAGGGTTGGCTACTGTTTTGTGTCTTACTATTGGATCATCTAGGGTTGGCTGCTGTTTTGTGTCTTACTATTGGATCATCTAGGTCGGCTGCTGTTTTGTGTCTTACTATTGGATCATTTAGGGTTGGCTACTGTTTTGTGTCTTACTATTGGATTATTTAGGGTCGGCTACTGTTTTGTGTCTTACTATTGGATCATTTAGGGTCAGCTACTGTTTTGTGTCTTACTATTGGATCATTTAGGGTCAGCTACTGTTTTGTGTCTTACTATTGGATCATTTAGGGTCGGCTACTGTTTTGTGTCTTACTGTTGGATCATTTAGGGACAGCTACTTGGGCAAGGCACTTCATATAAGTTGCCTCAGCTCTAAATATCCTGCTTGTGATGCTCTGCTATGAAACTCCACCGAAAACCAAGCCAGATAACTCCACCGAAAACCAAGCCAGATAACTCCACCCAAAACCAAGCCAGATAACTCCACCCAAAACCAAGCCAGATTTTCACATTTATGATTATAGATTATCTTCATTTTTTTAATAGGTCATTACATGCACAAAATTTGACACATCAAGTGTCCTAGCAAGATGTATTTTGACTACTCCTTCCTTGTACCCCCAAAATGTATTTTGACTACTCCTTCCTTGTACCCCAAAAATGACATTACATGTAGTTTCCTTCAGATGTACGTCAACACTGCAGAGATGCACATTGAAAGCCTATTTGACTAAATTGCACACAACATATCGATTGGAGATTTGTGTCCATCAACATGTCTTTATGGTCATCCATCTGGAATCAACAATGTAGTTGGCTTCATTTTGTGTTACAGTATGGTAAAGTGATAGGTAGATCATCTTGAATAAGAGTTTTACCATTCAGACAAAAATAAGTCTCTGTGATCATTTTGTATTACTCAGTCTGGCATTTAGACAAAAAAATATGTTAAGCAGTATTTTAAATTACACCACATTGGATTTAATTTTCTGACAGTGTTGCCTACAGAGTCGTGAAGAGTAGTATTATCATTTTGACAGTAATGTTTAGTAGCACTATTGTCATTACCAATTTGAATTTAGTTTTCTATGACCCTATTACCTACTGTGTCATTTTGACAATAGACTATGGTCATACATACCACATGAATTGGAAGTTTTGTTCTCTTTTATGGACATTTTATGGCAGTTATATTTTTCGTTTCTTCTCTTCTTTATAGTTGCAAATGGTAAATCACATTCCCATGTGTTGTGTGTAAGAATTTGAACATGATAAATCACATTCCCATAAGTTGTGTGTAAGAATTTAAACATGATGAATCACATTCCCATGTGTTGTGTGTAAGAATTTAAACATGATAAATCACATTCCCATGGGTTGTGTGTAAGAATTTAAACATGATAAATCACATTCCCATGGGTTGTGCTTAAGAATTTGAACATGATAAATCAAATTCCCATGGGTTGAGTGTAAGCATTTGAACATGATAAATCACATTCCCATGGGTTGTGTGTAAGAATTTGAACATGTTGTGTGGAAGCATTTGAATTCTTCTACTTGGTAATTATAAGTTGTTGCAAGTTAAATTCATGTGTGTGTTGCCATATACATACAGGATAATTACTTGCAGACATTAATTTCTGGTTGATAAGGGATGGTGTTTGATATCATTCATCCACCTTTGGACATTTGCCAGACATTACCAATCACCACAGAGTACAGTTACCTAGTATTTGCTACTCTTAGTCTTCAATAATCAAGATCCAAATCAGATGACCTTCTTTGTATCTGCATCTTATAGGACACAAGTTTTTTTTAAAAAAAATACAATGGTTCATGGAACCTTGAAAATTCCTTGAATTTTGGCCAAACCACCTTCATTTATGTTAACTTAGTGAATACAAGAAGCTTAAACTAAGTAAAATAAATCATTTTCCAAAACTAAATAATAAAAACAAAGTTGTTGTTGTAGGGTTTAACGCCATTTTTCCGCACAAGATAGGCTATACATGGCAGCCAATATAAATGGTGGAGGAAGAACCCCGGAAAGGACCACCGACCCATGAGAAGCTACTGGCAAGCTTTCTCACATACCCACATTGGCTGAACCTGAGACTCGAACCCATGCAGACAGAGGTGAGATGGCAGTGATCCGTAAAGATCAGCGCTTTAGACCACTCGGCCACTTGGGGCCCCAGAAAACAAAGTAAAATGGGGTTACAATTGGGTGGATCAAAAGACATGATAACTGTTTGCTGGTACCTGGCCTAAATTTGCAAGCAAAATATAATAAGGCTGGTAACTTGTAAATCTGCGTCTCCCAACATCATTTAAACAGCAGCGACTTCATTCATATAACAGCTTGGAAACTTCTCCCTAAATTGCAGTGATTTGATGATAGCTTCACACAAGCACTGTGCATTGTGGGAAAAAGTATGGAGATTCCATGCTTTCTCTAAAGATGGAGTCTGATAGTTCTCTGTGATCTCACAAACACTGCAGATGTGATGTAGTTATCAGTGAATAGTTACCAGAAGGAGTAGCCTTGTTTTTGTTTTCTACTTTGTACCTATTTATGCAGTGACAAATTCAATTTCCATAAGAAAATGCACAACTCGAAAAAAAAATATTACAAGCCTTTGTGAAGAAAAAAAAAATCAATGCTGCATGAACTATGTAGATTTAAATCCAGCTCAAAGAGAGTTGTTCTAGTCAAATTTGTGAAAGAAAATTTACTCAAATTAACCTTGTGAAATTATATGATGCTGGGTTTTTCAGTGTAGTTGGAGTGATCTTGGAACTCATAAATAATTAGTCTTAGAATTTGTTTTCAAGTCATTTCCAACTATGGACTTTATTGACCCAGATATGATATTGTATAATGCACTGGCCGATCTTTGTCTGTGCCATTTGTTGGGAGTAATCAGTATGACAAAAACCAAAAGACCCAGATCTGCCATTTCATTAAGCTATGGCAGATTTGGGACTATGAAATTTGTTGGCAGTAACCAGTG
>JAECUM010022607.1:0-41074 GCA_016617855.1 Megalonaias nervosa | reverse complement strand
ATATATATATATATATATATATATATATATATATATAAACGCATGATCATCTTGACTTTCAACTAACTAACGAGTACGGTCATTTCATATATATTTCAGTATTCAAAACGTTACATTCTCATAGTTTGTAGAGAATGGACCGAAAGAAAATGCCTCACACGCTAAAATTATAAATCAATCTCAGGGAGATCATAATCGTTTCGCGCAATATTAAAGATGTATCGTATATTTAATTTGCATTGTTGTTTGGTTTGTTTATTGATTTTATTTCATTACACGCTATTGTAATGTAACATTTTATGTTGGACTTAACCTTTTCCAAATTCAAGTTTTTTTTTCTACTTGACCTGAATTACTGATTTTGTAAACAACTAACACATAGCTAAAATATTATCTGTGTGTATGGGTTTAATATCAGGATCATTGTTAATAGAAGTAAATATTTTTATTTGGGTCTGGCTCTAGTTTATTGGAATTCTCATTCAATTTATCTGGTGTACATGACATAGTCCAGGTTATATATTATAATTTTAGTAAAAGACTTTCTAATAATAACTAACATTTTATTTTGTAAACATTAAGAACTTTCTATCTGGTCATTTAATATTAAGTAATACAATTTTTTTTAAAAATAGAAAACGTTTATTGTGACCTTAAGTCAAGTGGAGGACTGTGCGATCTTGTTACTGGAAAGATTATTCATTCGTGCTTGCAGAATCAATTTTGTTGTGTCCAGACATTCTTCTGGACTGGAATTTATATCTTAAAATTATTTAATTCAGTGATTATTTTCTCTGGAAATAAATAAAAAATAATATTCTTGGACAGAGACATTCACTGAGATTTATAGTGAATTCAAGCCTGAAATTATATTACTATATTTCAACAAAAGACTGTTCGTACAACAACACAATACAGTCCGCCACAACACATCAACACTTTCAGAGTCGAATTTAATTTTGATTTCTACTAAAGTTCATTCAGAAGTTTAAATTATTAGGACTTGTGTCTATAATTCTAGGATTATTTCGGGATTTAATTCGCAATACTGTAAGTTTTGTTTTTCATTGTAATTTTGTATTCCAGGGATATAAATTATTTGTTGAATTTTACAAAGTTTGTTGCTTTTCACTCTTTCCTGTTACTTATTTTAAGAGCATAGACTCGGAACAGAAAATAATCCCGTGGATTCTATGACATCCCAGTGAACGTAACCGGGTAACGGCCAGAACATACTGGTGAACTTAAAAATATGAAAAAGAACAATTATGATAAGAAATATTTCAAGTTTTTCAATTCCAGACTAACATTATTACTTCTTAACTTTGAATATTATTATTACTTCTTAACTTTGAATATTGTTTCAGCTTAATGCAGTAAATACAAAGTAGAACATATTACTAGATTCTAAAGAAATAAACAAGAACAATAGTTATATTGAGTCTTTTTCCTTATTCTAGCGGTAAGCCTTCGCGGCATTTTAGAAAACATATCGGTTTGCTTGTCCTTTTTGTCAGGATTTTAGTCTAATATTTAACATCTATAATGGCGGATCATTTTAGCTTAATAAAATCATATGAAGAAGATTTCTTACTACACCGGCAAAAATATTCCCTTTTAAGTCTGGTTTTAGTTGTTCAAACACCTTATTATTTTCCATCGCTTAATAAAAGCAGACATTTTTAATAGTGGATGGTCATAATTACATAAAGTACTAAAAAGGTCTTGATGATATAAATCTAGAAGTAAAAACTGGTTCACCAATTTAGAAAGACACAATATTAAACCGCATCGTTAATTACTGTTAATGGTTATAGCCGGTTAAATTTCATTTGTACTAGATTCTAAAAAATAAACTGACTTAATCGAATATTATTTTGTAGACGACTTTGCTCTAAAGGCTTGTCTATAGCCAGCAAAAGCGACCGTTGATTATTTGAATTTCTGAACAAAAGGATTATTTTGTGATACATTTTTTTTAAAAAATTTAATAGCTCTTACCTCTGGAACAATTTTGGAGGGTTAAGTATTTACGTGACTATTATTTTTTCATTGGATAAATGGATTTTAGGTGTCATTTCAGTGATTGCAGGGCTCGCACTTTTCAATCTAGCATAGTAATTAATAATGTCAATTTTTGAACAAAACACATCCTTTAATATTTGATCAGATATTAATTGTCCAGAATCTTTATTTCAATTCGTAGATGGTGACATATTAGTGGTTTAGGTTTTCTGTCTTCAAAATGCAGTCAGTAGTATTCGTATCCCTATTTCAGTCTTTTTACAAAGTATTCGCTACCTATATTATGGTCGTCTAGGACATACGGTGTATATCTGCTACGTACGCATAATCTACATATGTACTGCTATTACATAATCTACATGTACACTGCTATTACATAATCTACATGTACACTGCTATTACATAATTTACATATACACTGCTATTACCGCTCCGGTGGCCTGGTCGTTAGAGCGTCCGCCTCGGATGCGGGAGGTCGTGGGTTCGATCCCCGGTCGAGTCATACCAAAGACTTACAAAAATGGTACTAACAGCTGCCTCGCTAGGCGCTCAGCATTAAGAGGTTAGTGTTAGGACTGGTCAGCCTAGTGTCAGGATAATGTGACTGGGTGGGACATCATGCTACATGTCTGCGGCATGATGCCCCAGTGCTAGACATCACTATAAACTGCCACACTGCAGACATCGTAGCGATATGACTGAAAAATTGTTAAAGCTACGTTAAAAATCATAATCACATCACATCACATCACACTATTACATAATATACATATGCACTGCTATCACATAATCTACATGTACACTGCTATTACAGCAACTAGCAAAACGCAGTTTGTTTTCACGGAGATATTTGATTTTAATACATCTCCCTGACTTTGCAAAGGCTGCATCATTCATTTATTTAGTCATAAAGATTATATAAAGCAAAGACACTTCCCGTACGTTTGCGAACAATTGCATGGAAAACAATAGCACAAACGATAGTTGTGCCATCCTCTTCGCCTGCGGTATAGAAAGATTTGCACAAGCTAAGGCCGTTAATATTTTTTCTTTCTTCTCCAGCTTGCTCTCCTGAAAAAAGGTCGAAGATCTTTTGTCTTTTGTTCCTGTATTCATTGTTGTCCAGAATGCGTTCTGTATCTCACATTGCCATCATCAGCAAGGTGCAGAGCCTGAAGTCCACCGGGAAACTTGCTGGGCAGTTGTTCAAATGTGTGACATGGTCTGCAGAGATCCACAGCTACTGGAAAAATCAATGGCCTGACCCCATCGTACAAGGTTGACTGCACAACGCCCTGTCCTGTCCTGAAATGGTTCAGCGTGGTCCACAGATGTCATGGAAGGTTCAATCCAGGAGGGCAGACAGATGGATCAGCTACAAGAGAGTGGTTTACAACATCTGTTGAAGACCACTCATCACTCCATGCCGAAATAACTGTCATGTCCTCCGACAACGGACCTAACCAGATTGGATGTCTCGAAGCCAAGTGGACTGCTGGATGTAAAGTGATGTCCACGTACAGCGGAAGTTTCTCACTGGCATATACCTTAGACAGCAATTTGTAGTTGCTTCCTTGCGACGGAGATGTGGAGGAGGAATGTTGTTGAGTACCGGCAGCAATGGTAAAGGAGTAGGACGTAGTATTCTAGAGATTATGCGTAGTATTGTTTTGAGCTGTACGTCAATTAATTTGGTATGAAACGATCGAGCCCAGACAGGAGCATAATACTCGGCTGTCGAATAACAGAGGGCCAGTACTGATGTTTTGTGTGTCTGAGCGCTAGCACCTCAGGTTGAGCCAGTGAGTTTGCATAGCAGGTTTTTTCGAGTGCAGTTTTGCTGGAGTTTTCTGCAGGTGGTTATAAAATATCAGTGATCTGTGCAAAGTCACACCAAGGTATGTTGGTATCGGGTCGTGTTTTATGTGCTGCTCATTGAGGAGGATGCAAAGCTCACGGTTCGCATTTGCATTGTTAAGTTGGAAGATACTGGAGACTGTCTTTGCTGTGATGCGCTATAGGCGCCATTTCTTGAAGAAGTCTGTAATTTCCTCCAGATCCTTGTGCAGTACCTCCTCAAGCTCAGTAAATGTCATCTGCGTACATAAACTTGTGCGACTGTGTTTTAGGCAAGTCATTGATATAAACATTGAACAGAATTGGTGAAAGAACAGACCCCTTTAAGGAGTCCATTAGTCTGACGTCTGCGCGATCTGCAGCTCTCTCGGATGTGCACTCTGAAGCGCCTGTCGCGAATGAACAGTTCGATAGTCTCAACTATCCAGCGAGGCAATACTCTGAAAATTTTCAACAACAGCCATGCATGCCAGACCGTGTCATATGCCGCTGTTATATCAAGGAAAACAACTCCAGTTTTAAGGTTCCTCTGAAAACCATTTTCAACAAACGTAGTCAGGGCAGGAACTTGATCGCAAGTACTGCGACCATGCCTGAAGCCTGCCTGCTCAAATGTTATGATGTTCTCCAAGTCCAGACCGATTCTTTGGAGAATCAGGTGCTCCAGTACCTTAAACAGACTGAAAGCAAGGAGATTGGCCGATAGCTCGCCGCATTATGGGGATCTTTGCCAGGCTTTGGGAACGCAATAATCTTTGCCTGGGGCCACAAAGTCTTCATGCACTTTTCCCTAACAATCCGGTTGTATAAAGCAGCTAACCAAACCTTTGCCTTCGGGCCAAGATCCTTCAGGAACTCAGGCAGGATACTGTCATATTCTGCTTCTTTGCCTGATTTGATGTTGCAGAGCACTTTGTCAAGTTTTGCTGATGTAAATGCCTCTGGAGTATTTTGATCTAGTTAGTCTGACTTCCGACGGCAGTATTGTCGCCACTCATCTCGTACATGACGTTGGTGTTGTTTGTTCGGGGTGCTTTTGCCACTTCTAGTAAATGGCTAGCAAGAGCATTTGGTTTGACAACAGGATGGACTTGAACTGGTGGTTGCTGAGCGGTGCCAAGTTGGCGAATCAAGCTCCAGCATTTCCTGATGGAGCGAGTGAAGTTGAGTGACCCTGTAGTTTCCTCTCATCGAGTGAGATTGGCAGTGTCCAAGGATTCAATCAGTTGATCTGCTATGTTTGGGTCTCCAGATGCTTCATATTCCTTAAGAAGAGCCTGACACTCTTAATCCAAAAAGGTTGTATAGACTGGACAACGGCCACGAGGAAGAGACCTGAGTCGCTGCCTTGAATATGGCTCTTTGGAAGCTGTGATAAGGTGATAAGCTTCCTTAATTGGGATGCTGCGAGATGGTATAGTGACTATGCTTTGCCCCAATATGTCAACGTTTTTCGTCCAATCTGATTTGCGGAAGTTCCAACGCCGCTGTGGAGAGCTGTGTATGTTCTGCAGTTGAATCCCAATATGGATATGTAGTGGTCTGTGCTGACTGGGGGAGGGGGGATCCTTTAGAACTGTTTGGCTTGCTGGTTGAGGATGGTCACTAATGGAGCTAACCCAACAAAGATCCGGTGAGTAATCCTTTTGCCATCTTGCAGAGTGAAAGATCCCACGTTGTTTGCAGCCGTGGGTCAGAAGGTGGTCATTGTTTATTGCCCACTCTACCAGGTGTTCCCCGTCTTCATCGGGCTGCGAGTAGCCCCAGTCAGGATGATGACTATTGAATCGCCAATATAGAAGACTGGGTGTTCGAGAGTTGGAAGCATATTGTTTTCCCAGTGGGCAGTTTGTAGAGATTAGCAATCCTGTACCCTCCAACCTAACTCACATCGCAGAATCTGGTGAAGGGAACGGGAGAGGCATCAGTGTAGTCAGCCTGTGCATACATTGCACGGCCGAATTTGGAGTCTGACGTTGATGAGATGAGGTCAAATCCTCCAATGGTGTATCGTATCAGGCTAAATAAGCTTATGAGATAGGCCTTCCATCGTTATGCATATTGCGTAGTGTATAGTTAGTAGCAAATACCAGCCGATTGGGGGACAGAAGCAATTAAAATTACACCGCAAGTCCTATGTTAAAACCGTCCTTACTTTTTACATAGGAATCGTATTATGGGGACAAAAGTGTTTATCGAGACAAAAGTCTTTTATAGGACAATGGGAAATCCAATGTTAAAACTGACAATATATTTAACATGAGACTGGGATTATGTGGGCAAAAGTGTTTATGAGGACAATGGACAATGAATGTTAAGTTCGTTATCTACAATCCAACGCACACCTTTACAATCAAACAACCACATCTATAATCAACAACTTTTGATTACTTTCCAACCATAACCCCTACTATCCATCGAAAAGATTTTAGCTTCACCCTATACGCACATACAAACATACACCCACACAGGAGGGGGCATGATCTGAAAAAAGGGGGACGAAACAGATATACACTCTAACACAAATATACCATTACACACGTGTTGGAACTGTTTATAGAAAACAATTATACACTCACACAAACATACTATCACACGAAAAACGGTAAGGAGGTTTAAGTTTTAGTTCTAAACAACATATACATACGCAAAATATAAAACAAAATATTGTCAAATTATTAGTATCTCTCTTGTCTAGTATTTTTGGTGATCTTGATAAGTGTCTTTTATTTTATTCCACTCCTCACCCCTGTGGTTGCACCTCCAGTGATCTAAGGCACTGTGATTTGGAGTCTGTGAACACTACCATTTTGAGCTAAAGAAAAGAGATAAACACATATTTCCATGTTTATCATCGTTACTAGAGTACTCACGATCATGTCAAGTCAATCAGTAAGTGTTCTAAGGAAAATCAAAGACTGCGTTGATAAAGAAATACACACAATATTGTTTATACACCATTGAAATCTTCTCATTTAAATATCACATTACTGAACTGACTTGAGCCAGCACTTCTTTACATAAAGTCAATGATGTCACCCTCCAGAGGACGTAATCCAAGAATCAAAATATTCCACACTGTGATCGTTTGGAAAGTAGAGGGATACAAAATAGGTTTCTGAACGACAACTGTTGTCTGTGTTGATGACGTGAGATTTAAAATCTTCAGGTTTTCGATGGGGAAGTTCATCTTAGCACACACAACAGGATTCCAAGAAAATGTGCGCGAAATGTTAGTCAAAAGGTAACGAAGTTCCCAGGTGTCCATTCTTTTTTCTTTTCCTTTCTTTTTTTCACAGGTAATGATAAGTCATTAATTCAAGCATTTCTCTTTCGCAAAAAGCATCGATGCATTTGAACTCCAGAGAAAGTCAATGTCGGTAAGGAATGGTCACGCAAGTCATTATACCACTTTATCAAAGCTTTATCTTCTGAAATGCAAGTCCATGACTCTTGTAGATACTCTTCTGACTTTTCTTCTTGACTCGTCATGAAACATCTCGTCTTATTTCTGGCTAGGATGATCCATTTGACATCGATAACAATGTTCTACCTTCCGGTTGGCGATTCCTTCAGCCAAATCACGTGCAAAGCAGGAAACTAAACATTGTTCATATTTTGGCCATCTTGATATCAATATCGTCTCTTGGACTTCCCGTACTGGATGTGTTGACCACACCTACTGCAAGCCGAAGTTCTACATGAAGGTGGCCGATTGAAAAGAGTGGGAATAGCTTTCGTCATTGCTTTGGTCGGGAGTGAAATCAAATCCACACAAAATAAGTTTCTTCATAGTCGTCTTACGAAAAGCCGTGACTGCTGTTGGTACCTAACTCGGATGTTGCATCGCAGAATAGATTTCCCGGAAAACACCAAGTATTTCCTCATGCACTGTCTCAGTTGTTTTAGAACCCATCATCGGTGTACGAACATCGTTTGTTTAATACGTCATAGATATATTCAGCATGTTCTGTCCATGAGGTCATTGGTGACCACTCGCATGAAATCGAAGTGGTCTCATTAAAACCTTCGGTGAGTCGTTGCCCGCACTAATTGATCCCATGAGTTATGTCCAATCGATCCACGAAGTCGTTTCGGTCACTCAGTCATCCAAGAATTTCTCCGTGTGTTACGTTTATTTAATCGCTTTTCGGCTGCTAGAGCTTGAGATTCGCCTGTGGATATATATTTGGGCGCATTCTATTCTGATGAAAACAAGTATGCTTCCTCTGCAGGTATGTCTATTGTTTCAGGTTTTCTAACTGTTACATGTATAGGCTCGTACAAAAGTAACAAAGAAAAGAGTGAAGCCAACAAGCTTTGTAAATTATAACACAATAATTTATTTCTCTAGAAAACAATGTAAAATTATGAAAAAGGACTTACGGTTTGTGAATCTAATCCAAAAATTAATCCCAGAATTAAAAAATATAAGTCCTATCACTCAAAAGTTCTAAATGAATCAAATTTCGAATCCTGATGAAATTCCAAGATGGAAGGCGATGACGTCTTCTATCCTGTTCTGTGTTGATGTGTCAACAGTTCCTTGTTGACTTTCATGAATCAAGAATAATATCCCGGCTTTAGAATTCCGAATAATTTTCCATAAATGTCTTTGTCCAAGAATTTTTATGAGCACTGGTATTTTCCAGGGAATATACATTATTAAATCCAAAAATTAGAAGAATTTTAAATCACACTGGCATCAGCATTAAAAACACCTTGAGCTCTAAAGGTGTAAACTACGACCGACTAAATCCACTACAAAACATCTGTTTTAACCCTCAATTTTAGATCACATGGTGGGGTCACGTGGTCACTTAGTCCGAACAACGCAGTAAAATAATATGTCAATTAGCACGTAGGTTAGTATAGCCTTAGCTAAGAATCAATAATTCCCACACTGAAAAAGAATTTTTAAATAAAGGTTGTTTACAACAGAGCTGACGCAAGCTAAGAATGACCTTGATTACGACAAATGCTTTTCACTCTGTGTTTACAAATTCTGAACCAAGGTCAGGAACTAGGTCAGCTAAAAATATCATGTAGCAATAGTGATTATTTACTAGAACTTTACAGAATTTTCTAGAATGAAGTCAAATCCAGTGAATAAAGTTTTCATTACAGTAACATGCAATGAAGAAAATAAAATACAAAATATAAAACAAACACAAGAGTAATTAAATTACATATACGTAACACTTCCCACCATAAAGAAAAAGAAAGATTTATATAATAAAGCTTTGTTTTTACCATATGTTAATGATACATGAGGTAAAACAAAATTACATAAGAAGAATTCTTATGAAATATACAAAAGTGTACAGGAAATAATATTTCTATAAACGGGAAAGTGCATCTGCTATTAAATTATCTTTTCCCTTGATTTGCCTGTTGTCAATATTATATTCCTGTAACAACAAACTTCACCTTAATAATCTTTTAATTTTTGTTCATCATCTTGTCGATGAATGTAAGTGGGTCGTGATAACTGAACGCAACAATCGGAGAAGGAGCTGAGCTAAGGTAAACTTCAAAATGTTGTAATGCCAAAATTCAAGCCAAAACATTCCATCTCGATTGTTGAGTAATTTCTTTGGTGCTTATTTAATTTCTTAGAAAAATATCACACTAAGCGATCAACACCATTTCTGTCTTCTTGAATCAATGCTGTCAAAATCCCAACATCACTTGCATCAACAGATAGTTTAAAAGACTGACTGAAATTTGGAGCTGTAAGAACTGGTGCACTTTTAAGTATGGCGTTTAACTTGTAAAAAGCCTCCAGACATGTTTCAGTATAATAAAAACAAGTTGTTTTTCTTGCTCAACAAATTTGTCAGGGGTTCAGCAGTATTAGAAAAATTGGAACAAAATTTCCGATAGTATCCAACCATACCTAAAAATCGCATCAGTTGCTTTTTACTGACAGGCACAGGGAAATCAGATAGCCTTGACCGTAGCATCTATAGGTTTAACTTGTCCATGTCCCACAATATGTCATAGAAACGTTACACAAGCACGGCAGAACTCATTTTTAGATAAATTAATTGTCAAACTTGCATCAGTGAGTCTGTCAAAGAATTTCCGAATTGTTGCTAGATGTTCTTTTCCAAGTGTCGTTGTAGATGATGACATCATCGATGTAAGCATCACAATTATCTAGACCAGAGGTAATCATATTCATCAAACGTTGAAAGGTACTTGGGGAACCCTTCATCCCGAACAGCATTACTTTACATTGATAGAGTCCATCTGGAGTCACGAATGTCGAAATTTCTTTTGCCCTTTCCGTTAGTGGAATTTGCCAAAATCCTTTCAGAAGGTCAAAAATTTGGTGACATACTTGGCATTTCCAATTTTATCAATGCAGTCATCGATTCTTGGTAATGGAAATAAATCTGTTTTAGTCACACTGTTCACCTTCCTATAATCAGTGCACATACGAAAGTTTTTCTGGTTTCGGAACAAGTATACATGGTGAACTCCAGTCCCTTTTAGTGGGCTCTATGAAACCATTCTCCAGCAAATACTGAGTTTCCTTTTTCAAGTGTTCCTGTTTGAGAGGGTTCAACCTGTATGGGTGTTGTTTCAGGGTTTAGAATTCACAATGTCAACGTCATGAAAAATTTTGTTGTCCTCGTAGGAAAATATGGAAATAAGTGCTCATATTCAAATAATAACTGTTTAAGTTCATTCCTTTCTTATTATTGCAAATGCGAGCGTCTCTGGTCCAGATTATTCATAAGTTCCGAATTACGAAGATTTGTCACTTCAAAATCAGTAAAGTCCGATTGAATTTCTTCACTTACATCCTCAGTGAGTGGGACAGGTACAACTAAATTAATTGCATGATTTACCTGTCTATCTCTCTCTCAATATACTGGTACTCCATTAATTTATTTAGATCAGAGTACTATTATTATAATTTAACTCATTTTCTTCTTTACTTTGCAATGGCCGTAAAATCTAATTGGAAGAAAATTTTGAAGAATAGGCTAGAGAGAATGAACTCTATTACCAGACTCAAAAGTTGTTTCAATTAAAGTTCTGTGAAACCATAATTTCACTTTTGACTTGAATTGCTGAGTGCCAAATTCAAGCATAACAAGCGAGAAAATTCCAGACATAAAATTTGACCTTTTCTCTCATTGGGCAGATTTGGGAAGGCCAAATTGAGTAAAAAAACTTCATCAAAGCTTTTATCATAGTTTTTGTTTTAATATTCCTCAATGGAATTGCCTCTGGGAACCTTGTTGGCGCACACATTATGCTCAACAAGTATTGGTTGCCTGTCTTGGTCTTAGGTAAGGGACCGACACAATCTACCACTATTCTATTAACTGCCTCGTCAAATGCAGGAATTGGTTGCAGATGAGCCTTAGGTATCTTCTGATTGGGTTTTCCTACCATTTGACAAGTATGACAAGATCTACAGTATTTACAAACATCACTTTTGATTTTTGGCCATTAAAAGTGAGTCAAGATCTTTTGATAAGTCTTATTAATCCCTAAATGACCAGCCAGAGGAGTTTCATGGGCTTGACTAAGCATTTCCTGTCTGTAAGATTTTGGAATTAGAATTTGATAGTTCACTGACCACTCGTCACCAGCAGGTACCTCGGGAGGTCTCCATTTTCTCATAAGAATTCCATTTTAATGAAATAACAAACAGGTACTTTAGTGACTTCAGTTTTACTACTGGCCCTCTGAAACAAACAGGAGATCTCAGGATCTTTTTCCTGTTCGACAAGTGATTGTCGTTTGTCACCCTGATTAGAAAAAAGAGAATGAGTAGTTAAAAGAGGATCACTGTGATCAATACCTTTTGATTGATCCAAATTAGAAGTGAAAGTGACCTCATCAAAAGCCTGACCAATACATTTGTCAGCTGAAGGAATACTTTCCTTATCGAAATCATTCTCAAGAGCTTTCTTTGCCATAGCTCTGGTAACTGCACAAGCTGGGTATAAATCAGGGAATTCCTTTCAATAGGATCAACTTTCTGATCCAAAGAAGGCTTGTCAGTTACAAGTGGATTAATCACAACCTTGTCTCCAGCTAGGTCGTTGCCTAGTAACAAATGAATGCCCTCAACGGGTAAAGAAAACACCGTTCCGACTGTCACAGGGCCTGAAACTTAGTCTGATGACAAATTAATACAATGGAGAGGAACATTAACAAAGCTGCACTCTACTCCCTGAATGAGAACACTCTCATTAGAAGAAGGCTTTTCAAAAAAAGGCAAGGTACCTGATAATAAAAGACTCTGAGAATCTCCTGTATCCCTTAAAATTTTAATAGGGATAGGATTGGCCAAATCACCCAAGCGTGATATAGAACCCTCCGACATGAATGCTTCATAATTCTCCATAATAAAGTCAGACTGGGGTTTATTAGACCCAACAAATGTATTGCTTTCAATACATGACTGTGACCTTGACCTCTTAGAAATAAGAGCATTTGGGATAGGTCTATCTTGATTCTGATGCCTATATTTCAATTTGAAGCAATCATAAATAACGTGTCCTTTTTTCTTGCAATAGGTACACGTAGGAAGAGACAAGGTTTTGAATCAAACTTACCAGAAGCTTGATTTTTAAAAGTTGTGCCAGATTGAGTTTTAGAAGGAGTCGTATTAGGCTGAAATAACTTTTTACCAGTAGACTGCTGAGTGAAAGACATGCTTATACAGGAACTTAATAAGTTAAGAAATACTGTTCAGCATCGAGAGCAGCATTTACCAAGGTTTCGATCTTATGCTCTTCAAGATTAGTCTTAATGTCACCAGTGACACAGTTCTTGAACTCTTCAAGTAATACAAGTTGTTTGAGATTTTCATACTCATGTTCAACTTTCTTGGCTAAGTATCATCTTTCAAATAACTGCTCTTTTTCTCTTGCAAATTCGACATAAATTTGTCCAGCTTCTTTTTTATAGTTCCTGAATTTTTGCCGATAAGCCTCAGGAATTAACTCATAACCCTTTAAGATGCATTCCTTATCCAAGTCATAGTCAGAATTTTGCTGTACGGACAGGGATATAAAGATATTTCGGGTTTTGCCATAAAGTACACACTGCAATAATTGAGTCCAATGCTCCCTTGGCCATTTCAAATTTTCAGCAACTTTGTCAAAATAAGGAAAATATTTGTCTACTTCTTTTTCGCTACAAGGGGGAACTAGCCTAAAATTCTTTGTAATATCAAAACTTGAATTTGTATGTGAAGTGGAAATGTGCTTTTCACTTGCCAGCTCCATTTCGTGCACTCTAATTTGATATTCTCTCTCTCTCTCTCTCTCTCTCTCTCTCTCTCTCTCTCTCTCTCTCTCTCTCTCTCTCCTAATGACATTTGTTTATCTTTTTCTCTTTTCTGTCTCTCTCTCCTCTTCTAATTGGAACTGCATTTGTTTATCTTTCTCTCTCTCTCCTGTCTCTCTCTCTTTTTCCTCTTTCTCAAATTGCAACTACTGCAATTGTTTGTCTTCTTTCTGTAAATGCATTTGTTCTTTTTCTTTATCCAATTGCAGCTGCATTTGTTTCTCTCTCTCCTCTTTCTCAAATTGCAACTGCATTTGTTTTTCTACTTTATCTTTCTGAAGTTCCAGCTTCCTTAACTGTAATTCCATCTTGTATTTTAATTTTAATTCCTTTACTTTTATGTCAGAGTCTGATACAGACTTACTGATCGAACCCAAAACACTTTTATCGAAAACATTCTTTTCTACCAAATTTTGGATCAAAATATTTTTAATTTCTTGCTTCGTTAATGAGGATTTTGCCTAAGAAAGATTATATTTTCTGGCAAGTTCAAGCAATTCATCTTTTTTCAAACAATCTAACTGCTACTGAGTAGAACTAGAAAGAAAAGTCTCCACTTTTGATGACATTGTGAAAAAGTCTGCTGATTTCGCCAAAAATTTCAAACAAAATGTGAAATAGTACTTGGGATTCAAAATATTCTGAAAACTAGGGGAATTTAAATTTCAAGAATAAAAAACAATTTTCTGAAATATTTTAGCCAAAATTCATATATCCCAAGGACAAGTGCCCAATTTTTTTTGTTACGTGTATAGGCTCGTACAAAAGTAACAAAGAAAAGAGTGAAGCCAACAAGCTTTGTAAATTATAACACAATAATTTATTTCTCTAGAAAACAAGGTAAAAATATGAAAAAGGACTTATGGTTTGTGAATCTAATCCAATAATTAATCCCAGAATTAATAAATATAAGTCACGTCACTGAATAGTTCTAAATGAATCAAAGTTCGAATCCCGATGAAGTTCCAAGATGGAAGGCGATGACGTCTTCTATCCTCTTCTATGTTGATGTGTCAACAGTTCCTTGTTGAATTTTATGAATCAAGAATAATATTCCAGCTTTAGAATTCCGAATAATTTTCCATAAATGTCTTTGTCCAAGAATTTTTATGAGCACTGGTATTTTCCAGGGAATATACATTATTAAATCCAAAGAAATAGAAGAATTTTAAATCAAACTGGCATCAACATTAAAAACACCTTGAGCTCTAAAGGTGTAAACTACGACCGACTAAATTTTAGATCACATGGTGGGGTCACGTGGTCACTTAGTCCGAACAACGCAGTAAAATAATATGTCAGTTAGCATGTAGGCTAGTACAGCCTTAGCTAAGAATCAATGATTCCGACACTGAAAATGAATTTTTTTTTTTACAGAAAAAAAGTTGTTTACAACAGAGCTGACGCAAGCCAAGAATGACCTTGATTTCGACCAATGATTTTCACTCTGTCTTTACCAATTCTGAACCAAGGTCAGGAACTAGGTCAGCTAAACATATAATTTAGCAATAGTGATTATTTACTTGAACTGAACTGAATTTTCTAGACAAAAAGTTAAATCCAGTGAATAAAGTTATCATTACAATAACATGTAATGAAATAAAAATAAAATAAAAAATTTAAAACTAACACAAGAGTAATTAAATTACATATACGTAACATAACATAGATTTGGGTTACAGCCACTTCAAAATATTTTTGAAAATTATCTACATATGGTTTAATCTTTTCTTCACTCATGATTCGATAGAGATTAACTACCTTTTCAAAAACTCAAGCCATATAAGATCTCTGCTGCTTTATTTGTTTTGCCCAGTCCACTCCTTGTGTACCCAAAACAACCAGTTATTTTCAATGTGACCACGATTTTTATTTTCTGGTAGTTTATATTCCACAATATATTCGGTTAGCTGTTTTTCATCATGTCTGTCAAAAATTTCCTGCCGTGCTGGTTGTTTAAATGTTTTATCGTTTGTTTTTTTTTAACTCTGGTTTTTATTCGAGTGGTTGTTCCCGTAGAAGATGAATAAGCGCCTCTTCAACGTCTTATTTGATCTTCAGCCATCTCAGCTATCAAGCGCATGATAATCTCTGCAGTTGCTTCTGCTGCTTCTTTGACAGACCTGGTGTGTTTAGCTATTTTATGAACTGGACCCGATTTTTCTTTTGTTTCCGATAGCTCTGTTGTTGCCTCTTAATATTCTCGTCACGTTCGGCAATTTCATTTATTGGTTTAATCAGCGGTGCAAATGTTTGTTCAATCCCGCTGTGAGGACTTTTCGTGCAGTTCGTCGCAATTGTAACATATCTCTTACGCTTTTCATACTTGAAAGTCTATTAAAACATCATAACACGGGTGGTCATCAGCGGATGGCGCAGTCATGTCTAACCAACCTATCGCACTTCAGCCATGGTAAAATCATATTCAACAACAGTTGAGTTTTTCTTGATCCAGCGTGGCTAATGATAAGTGCACGAACTGAGTTTGGAAATATTGTTCCGTCCCCATGCTTCGATCGTTTACTTGCTGCCTGCACGGAAAAGTCAATGGCGGTAAATTCATCTACGATTGCCCTTTCTCGTAATGCCGTTGAATAATACAGTATACGATACTATCAAGGATACAATTTCTGCGGACCCGATACACGGTGGGATATACGACTTGATTCTAACAACCAACCAAAGCCTGGCGAATCACTTGTGGATCGAGTTGGTACTGCATGTTACGCACATGAGCTTCCTTATTAGACAAGTGATATCCGTGCATGTCAACTCGCTGATGTCATCTCATTTATGACTTAATTTTGATTGCGGGACCAGGTGCTGGCAAACAAATCGTATAATGGATCGTCAAAGGAGGTATGAAATCCAAAGTTGCACTCGGTGACTCTTATTAGAAGTAAATGATACTGATATAAACAACAGACAAAATTAGCTGAACATTATCAAAAATATTCTACAGGCCGAGTAAATATTGGAGAGGTGAAACTGCCGTGGAAATGTTAGCAAGTGCGGCAAAGGTCACTCATAGGATTACTCGAACATGGTTGGCCAAACAAGCGTTGTGGTAAATTTATCTACTAGTTCCAAGAAAAATGTCACTTGGCTGGTTTGATGTCTAAATACATACTGAGGTTTTTCAGGCTGATTTGTTGTTTCTTCCACACGATCGTATCGGTGATCGACAAGGTCAATTGTGCACCTATAAGTACGCGTTAACCATTGTCGATGTTGCCAGAGGATACAACCGATGTTGCCAGCAGATTCACAGAAGCTGAGCCGCTGATCAAATGATTCTGGAAGTGTCGCAGATACATTCGAACGAATTTATCAACGTTCAGCACTAACATTACAGTGATTATTACAAGTGGATCCTGGTAAAGAATTTCTTGGATCTGTTGCAGCGTTATTAAACAAACTTTGAGTAGGTGTCCTTGACGGGCATGTTAACATTCATCGTGACCAAGCTATTGTGGAAATGATTTAATAACACACTCGTTAAATGGTTATTCGAATAGAAATACACACAGGAATTGTTATTAATACCTAAAAACGCAGTGGCCTCGGACCCAAAGTGCTAACACTTTCGAGCGATCGCATGAATGGGTAGCACGACTTCCGTTAGTCATAGCATCGCTTAACAACGAAGGTACACACAATCGGATTAAAGTTAGCGAGTGAGATTCGGCAATAGACTGTTACTTTTACTGAAAAAATGATCTCACAGCCGGCACTGTTACAACCTCTCGGAGACAAGTTTGTTCGGAGCGTTATGCAACTGGACAGCGAGAAGGTGCACAACGTCGTGCTTCTGACCCAGTTTGATCCCTTTGTGTGTGTACGATTTCGGAACGGATTGATACTTCAAAACAACCATCACATTATCGTTTCGAACCGTTACTGTGTGGACCAAAGCCTCTTAGCCGAGCATATGTACGAGAGGAATAGCAAGACGTTCTAGCAAATACGGAATTGCCACCAAGATTTGTTTTAACATGTTGATTCACTAGCGGACGTGTCAGCAGAAACAGCATGATAACCAAATTCGTAAGTAGTGATTCTGTCGAGGAGTTTCCATCGCTTGACATCAAACGGCGACAAACTAACTTTAATGCATCGGTAAACAGCCATGTGATGTTTCTGATATTGTATCATATTTTCTGTGTGCGTGAATACACGTCGGTCTCGAAAACATTCCACGCATATTTCGTGTTTAAGATCTTTCTACACAATACCCCGTGCGACTAGTTTTGCTCTCTTTTATTTACAGAGGCGTCTGGTCCAACAACAGTCGAGTACATTTTAGGTCGTAGTCTTACATACACTTCAACTGGTTTACCCGAGCATTCGTCTTTTTATTGGTGTCACTAAACAACAGATTTTCTGTCGGATAATCATTTGTATCAAATTCATTGACCAAACATGTCATGTTCACGTACACATCGTTGGTTGTGATGTGCATAAGCAGCGAATCAGTGTCTGTGTACAACATTTTGACATGATCCTGGTCAAATGGTTTTATCTTGTCATAATAAAGCTCTTGCATGGGCAGTGTCTACAAGTCCAACGCGCACGAACCAATATAGATTGGCTTTGTCAGCCTGAGTTTTGATTCTTCACTGTGAACGACAGCAAATCCATCACGAAAGATCTTACGAGACTCAAAGGCCGGGTCAGCGATGATCCTTCGAAGTTTGTTTTGTTCACGATCACAGACAAATCTGTGTGGATTCGTTTCCGCAGATTCTCCATGGCTTTTCCAAATAGGACATTGTTCATGAGCTTGAAGAAGTCCGTTTCAAATTCATTGGTAGCTTAGTTCACATATCCGTATTCATCTGGGTATACAGTGCCATCCAAGCGTGCTGGAGAAATTCAAGCACTCGATGGATCTTGATTACACGAATACCCAGTCGCAGATACAGCTAAATACAGCAGTACATAAGTGAGTTTCGTCCTGAGACTTGGTACCAGTTCTTTGCATTCAGTCTGTTTACGTCCAGACTCATAGACGATCGAGCACAGATCAGATGTGGGTACAAACATAACGAGGCACTGCAAAGTTTCTTAGGCCAGCACCTCAATTAAATGTCCAGGTATTCCAGGTCAACTTCAAAGAAGTATCAGAGGTTACTGTTGGTGTTGTAATCGCACTCTTGTTGTTGCACGTGAATGTGTCTTGGGTCAATCCACTGAAACCCACCGACCGGCAACAGTCGCATCATTGCTCAGCCATAGATGTTATTTAGATTGAGATACGTGATGTGGCTGTCATACCCGTCCACGCTTGAGTTGTTGGCGCGCACATATCTGTGACTCGCCATAGAAATCACGCCACGGAGAAATTTATCAATGAACATATTCTAGTTAATGTCTGTGGCCAATTCCACCTCTATTGTGGTTTTGCACAACAACGCATATCAAACCATTTTCGCGGTGATGTGAAGCAATGTGCAGGATCGATCTTGTACACGTGCATGGCAGCGTCACGAAATATCTGAAACACACCATCGTGCACTAGCACATCCGTGTGCAGATACAGGTCGAGATTGTCACCCATTTTTTGCATTCGAATGCAGACCAAGCTTTGTTTGCTTGCACTTATTGTTTGTCTCAAATGCCTTCACGCGACAGCAATGGATAAAACGCTAAATTTTCCGCCGCTACATTGTTCGTTACCTTCTACAAGTACGAATTCAAGAACTGTAATGAATCGATAAAATGTAATTGTCCGAGCCTAAACGTCTTGTATGTTTCCTTATTGTTGGGGATTACGCAATTGTCAGTTTGACGCCGTGGCTGGTTCTGGCAGTATTATCCGTTGCGGTTTTTCACTGATACCACCCCAATAAAAGTGCTAGTCGGTGAGCAGTTGTTGGTTGCTAAATATATGCGTGCAACGACTGCATAGATATTTTATACCAATATGATTTGCTGTGTTTTTTAAGCAACCGGCAACATTATTTATCCATACGTAGTGCGATACCAATTCTGAACTGAACATACAACAACAACAACAGTAAATCAATCTGAATTCGTCCATGTGCATGCGGATTAAAGTCTTACCGTACGTGAATTCATTAGCAGCGATATCTGGGTTAAGGGTTTCTAACTGGTTCAGTGTGGCCTTAGTAACCTGCACCGGAAATGCGATATTACCAACGTTGAGTTCACCCTGGTACTGCCAGTAGTTTGGAAATCTGTCTTGGTTATTGCTAGCCGGATATAACGCCGACAAAATCGCCAATTCAGAATTTTGTTGTCAAAATGGTTTACGCTTGTCACTGACAGCGGCGGAATCCACTTTGGTATTGGCATGTAACTGGATCTGCGAAACGGTTGATATGATGAAAGATTTAGCTCGACCTGAGCGAATATTTCGATAGTCCATCCAGATCCTGCAATGATGCCTATTTCTCCAGTGTCTCAATAATCTGTTCAATATCTTTGTCACTTTCGTCATTGATGGTATTGGTGTCGTTCCGTTTCAGAATTGTGCAAGAACCATTGAGAATCCACGGTGTTGTCATTATAAATCCATCCTTGTCACGACTAAACCATACAATCAAATGTGCATTAAGGATCTACTTTAACTCTAGAGTGACCAAAGTTCTACAACACCTTTGTGATTCCAGGAATCATATTAGTTAACAGTTGTCGAACGTCTTGACCTGGTATGTTTGTGGATGGGATAATTTCTGTGTGTTTTTCTAACAAACCATTGCGCTTGTGAAATCTGAATTCGTGTACTTGGGCTTGCTGTGCTCGGTCATGAACATAATCAGCGGCTTCAGTAACAACAGCAGATGCAAGACGTTTTTGTTAACCCTGATGACGGTTTTGTTTATCCTCAATACGGTGAAAGTTTTGTTCAAGCGCGTTTACTATATGCATGCTTATGTTAGCTTTTGTTTCACCTCTTGGTATTTCTATATCATGCTGACGTGCAAATTGTTTCAGTTATTGTAAAGTTTTGTATTAACAGTAGTGTCAGATTACGTGTTTGTTTTCCATCTGCCCGTGTTTTACGAACCCTGTAATCTTCATGAATAAATCCACATGGCGGAAACAGTTGACTATGTGATTTGACTCCGGTGCCATATGTAAGACATGGTCGAACATCTGGACCAGAAGGTAATACTATCATATATGTTTTACAGTATTCATAGTGGCATGTTTTGCCGCAGAGTTCATATTTTCCAAGGCAGCTGCGTTTGTATTTGATGCATCGCAATGACATTGAGCTTAATATATATATATATATATATATATGAGTATATATATATATATATATATATATAATATATATATATATATATATATATATATATATATATATATATATATATATATATATATATATATATATAAATGGAAGTTTGTGTAATTGGTTGTAGAGATTAACCTTGTTATAAGTTTCAGTTGGTATTTTGTACAAAAATCCGTGGTTTCCGCCAACAATAGAACTAAATTGTAAATAGCCCTTATCAAATAAAATTAAATATTCCTGTTTCAGGGTTCACAAAGCAAAGTGCCTCTCCCGCGCTAGAAAAATACCTTTCATGAAGAAGTCCTTATAAATAACCTGAAATGACCTAAAATTGAGTTCAATACCAGCATAATATTTGCCAGACTGTCGTACATACTTAATAATGTCAAACGTTTTGCGAATTTGATAAAATGTCTGAATGGTTTATGTTCGACAGCAGCCATTATTATTTTCCTCTTATGCTCGCGCTGCTCCTCTTGTGCATCTCTCTATAATATTTTGTAAAACTATTCAGATTCGATTCCTACATAATACCACCCCCTCCAAAAATATATTGAACTGGCCTGCTCTTAGATGTCTTCATCGCTAGAGATAGGGTAAAAGTTTCAGACACTTCAAACATAGTAAGTGATTTAGTCAATGACTTTACTTTATCTTGCATCATATTTTTTACTTGTTTCTTTTTCTTTCCCTCAAAAACCTGCCCTGATTTATTTCATTCCATTTCTAGGGTTACTCCCAAGTTAATCAGTTTATCAATGTGTTTTATTATGTCTCTGAAAATACACAAAGCATCTTTTGAGCTTCTTTGATAAATCAAAATGACGCGCTCAAACGATACAGCGATTTCATTTTTCTGCTACTTCTTAAATTCCTGTCACTTAATAGTTTAATATTGTTTTAGATACGTCAATAAACTCCTTCAAAATACTATTAACGTCAATCAGATATTTTGTCATTATACACCACAGTCATTCTTTAATATAAAAGGAACTCTAGCTGTCTGAGCTGTAATTATATCGGCAACAGTTATAAGGTTTCATTCTCGATCGTTTTGATACAATCCGCCTCAGTGTTAACCGCACTGCAAATAGCCGGAGGAGTATCGATCGATTAAGCACTTGTGGCATCTAATAGCCGTACACAGCCTAAAGAATGTGTATACGTTTTGACCGTGTTCGTGGACTGATCATCCAATGGTTGTGCATTTCTGTATTTTGCTTGCTTGCCACATCATTGGGAATATGTGCTGCGGTTTGTATCAGTGTGGAAAAAAGTCAAAATGAACAATCTGATACTACTAGTATCGATAATTTCTTTAGGTTCCTTGAGAATGATTAATGTTCGCATAAAATTATAGGATTTGATCAATACTGGCAATATTTGGCTAAGAGAGGAGGGAGTCTCTTTATTGTCTCTTTTTCGGACAAAGGTTGTGTCTTGTTTTCGATGGACTAAATCGTGACTTTTCTTGGTTGGAGAAATTCAGTAAACTTTGTAACAAACCTGTGCTATCTTCTAATGTTTTATTTTGTTCGGCTACTCTTTAGCAGGAGTAGTCGCTAAAGCAATGGTGGAATAGGACGTGGCCGCTAGAGGAGCAGAAGTTCCCTTCGAAATGTTTTTCCATTTTTACATCAAAGTAGGTAACACGGATCTTAAATCACATTTGGCAGGCACCACCATGAACGGCAAAGAAGAAAATATTTGAAGTGGCAGGAGTAGACTGCCATGAAGCGTCGTCATTTTCTGGAGTATATGTACATCCCAGCAGAAGGACCTCTCCTTTTGGCAGGAAATATTGTTTTCTTAAGACTTTTCTTTTTTGGGTTCCTATTTTCTTGTGAGATTATGAACTTTCTACATGACTCTTCTCTTGTGACACCTAACTTTTTTTTTTTTTGTCTGAGTGTTGATTCTTGGATCAGTCAGTTGCGACGATGTACTTTATGTTTTTCAGAAAGACGTTATCTTTGATGGGCTATATAAATTTTACCTTATTGCATCTGACGTGACGCTAAAGTAAGTCATGGTAATACTTATCTGAGACTCTACTGTGATGAATATGACCGTATTGGTGCATTGTTTTCGAGACTGTAGGTAAACGAATCAGTTTTGTCGGAAGGATGAGATTGTAAAGATATTATGTTAAATACTGTTAGAAAGAAAAGAATTGAACAATGTTCTATACTTTTTGGACAGAGGCCAAGGTGACGTGTAAATTAGAGGGCCTCCTCCTTGCTACCAACTGTGAAACAAATTGGTACGAAATCTCAAATAATTGGGAGTAGTAGGCCTTTAATCGAGGATTATTTATGCATGGGTTCGTTTGGTTGGCATCGTAATATGCATAATTCAAACACAGTGTTTCCACCAGTCTGACTAATACATGCACTTGAGATTTATCTATTGCAAATTTAAATAAATAGTACAATGGACATTGAGACTGATGGTACGGTGTGCCAATTTTGTTTATTGTAAATACCAGTATTACGATGATGTCCTGTCTTCTTCGTCTCCGTAAGGAATGCATTCTATAAATGAAATGGATTCTCCTTTATCTTCTTGGTATTGTGTAAGTCGATTGCCACCTATTGTAACACCACACGTTACGTCGGGGCGGACTATCAAACAGTTATGATTTGCATTCGATCAAACCTTTGATAAATTCTCTCTTGCAAGAACTAAAAGAGTGGCGAAGATACAAAGCCTCCCAACTTTGAGAATCTGATTTGTCGTCAATCAGTTTGAGAGTGAAGGAAGATGCAACCATAACAATGGCGTATAGAATTTAAGACATTTTATACACGTTTAATATTATTCAAAACGTGTGATAACAAAAACATATTTACATTTCAAATTATAGGAATTAAAACACGAAAACGCATAATGCATAAATGACTCCGTACATCAAAAGGCCCAAATAAAAATAACTACAGCTGCATATAAACAATTGTTCAACATTATTCTACTTGACCTTAAAATACTACTTGATGAAAATTTCACGCTGGAAGTTTCGATATATTTAAAAGATTAAATCGTAATTATAATTAGAAGGTCTATTTCTAAAATTATGATAATGGTAAACAAAATGTCCTTGACTCAGGCATAGATAATAAATCCCAATGGTTAACCCATACTCATAGAGGCAAAATTTGCTATGTATTAGTTGTTTATAGAATCAAAAAAGAAACAACGATTCCGGTCAGGTAGAAAATGAACTTGATTTTTGGACAAGGTCAAGTCCAAAATACAATTATCATAGAATAATATGAAATAAAAATAAAATAAAAGAAACTAACAAACGATGCAAATTATAAGTACATAATACTCGTAATCTCACGGAAAACCATTTTACGCCATTCTTTATCCGTTTGTTTATCATGTGTCTTTGTTTGCTTTTTTACCATGTGCTCTTTCCATTTGCTGGCTCTGTGAAGAGCGACACGTGTAGGATTTGCGATGATCGCACCACGCACTACTTCCTTAAAGTATTGAACCAGTGTTTGCATCTGTAACTGGTAATCGGGTGGCGTATCTGGTATCTTGGCAACTGCCTTTCGAAGATCTTTATCAAGTACACAGGTGTCTTTAGCAAGTACACTAGCGGCTTCTTCAATTTGAACGATGTCTTATTTGATTTCGTCGATCGTCGCTGGCGAGAGTGTAATAGTCTCTGCAGTTGTTCATGTGGCTTTCTTTATATCCTTGGTGCATTTAGCTATTTTACGAAGTGGACCCAATTCTTTTTCTGTTCTCATTAGCGCTGCCACCCGTCTCGCATTTGCTTTTGCTGATTGTTCAATATCATCAGCACATTCCACAACTTTCATTGTTGGTTTAGTCAGCGGTGAAAATTTTTGTTCGAAACCCGATGTGGCATTTTCTTGTACAGACTGTAACATGTCTTTTACCTTTTTTCGCCCTCTAAAACACTGCGGATGATTTTCTGTTGTTTATGTGCGGCTTTACGGCGGCTTCGCTTTTCATACTATTCTATGATATCACTGGCAGACATTTTATATAATTGTTATGATTGTTACATATTCACATCATGACCCGCACGATATATTCCCGCGCAGCTGGATGTTCTCGTGAAATCAATAGCGAAAAATCTATGTGTCCTTAGTGATCCGCGTAAACATGTCATGAAATTCATGCCACCGCTCCTCAGCAGCACAGCAGGGCCAATAAATATTTGAAAGGCCATATGCGTCATACCACTTAATATCATCAACATGTTACAGTCGTCGCGAATTACTTTAGGCACATATGCTTATAGTTGAGTCAGTTAGATCATGTCTATGATTTTTGTTTCGATCTCGTGAAAATATTTGCGCGGGATTCATTTGGTGCTCAAGCATCACACCGTCGTACACTACACAATTATTTTCGTTTGAATCCAAATTGTCGATGGCGGGTGTTTCATCAGTGGTGGAAATGGATCGACGGTAGCGTTGCTACTCTTGTCACTCAACGTTTTTAGAAAATCTTTAAACACCACAACAGTTGATCCTCAGTCGATGGCGCAATCTCATACAACCGATTCGACTACAGCCATCGTAAAATCATTTTCAATAACTTTTGAGTTTATCCTTATACAGCAGGACTAATGATTAACGCACGAACTGAGTTTGGAAACATGTCACCGTGCTCGGATGGTTTAAGTGTTGCTTGTACGGAAAACTCAAAGACTGAAACATCTTTAACACCTGCAGATAGTTTTCTTTTTCGTGGTGCCATTGGGTAATATCGTATATAATGCAATCATGACTTCGTATTGTCTGCGATGTCACGCAAAAACAGGTGCAGCAAATCGATCTCGCGTTCAAGCACTTAATCGATGAGCATCGATTACTGGAACTTTTGTTCAATGTGGAGCAAAGACGTTCACGTTCATAGGAACCACTATATCAATCAGCCGCAAACGCGCAGCGCTTAAAAACAGCGGAGGTGATATCACAGCTACATTAAAGGCATTAACAGGAAATCCATGAACTAAATGTCTCGGTACAAAAGCACATTCCTGGACACAATTACTGTAGGCCTGGTACACGTTGGATATACGACGTGATTCGAACAACCAACGAAAGCCTGGTAACGCATAAGTTTATGGTTTTGATGCTCCATGTTACGGACATGGCCGTGTTTATAAGACATTAGATGATCTCCGTGCACGTCAACGTGCCCACCTGGATCTCATTCAAGACAAATGTGATTGCTGAACCAGGTGCTGGAGAATTGGATCATAAAAGGAGGTATGAAGACAAAGATTGTCTTTGATGGCCATTAAAATATAATGTATTAATGCAAACAAGCAAATCTAGATATAAATGTCAAACATTATCAAAATATTCTACAGTTTGCGTTGATATTAGAAAGGTGAAGCGCGGCAACGGTTACTCGTGGGATTGCTAAGGGTTGATTGGCCAAGCAAGCGCTGTGGCAAATGTACCAACCAGTACCAAGAGCTTCTGCATTTGGTTCATTTTATGTCAAATCACCTAATGAAGTCCCTCAAGCTGATCTTTTATTTCTTCCACATGATCGAGGTCGATTGCAAACCTACAAATGCAAACTAACCATAGTCGTTGTTGCCAGCAGATACAAAGAAGCTGCTGAGCCGTTGACGTCAAAAGATTCAGCAAATGTCGCGGATACACTCGAACGCATTTATAAGCGTTCACCATTAACAGTGCCATGACTGTTACAAGTGGATTCTGTTAATGAAGTTTTTGGATAGTTTCTGTGGTGTGAAAAACTTTATACGAGTTCGTATTGGACATGCTAATTGTTTTGTATATTTATATTTTTTGTAACTCTTGGTACATGACTGTATCAATAAAATGTGTAAATTTTGCTCATGATTGTAAATTGTAATAACCAGCTATAATAAAGATATCAGATAGTTAAATTTTGTACAAGGTTATAAAATTCTAATTTAAGATGTTAAGAGTGTGGATAGCGTAGGAACTTGAAATAGGTGTTTACGAAGGTGTTTACGATCATTAATAATAATATTAATAATAAATCTTGTTTACTAGTTTGCACTCGTTTCCTATTGGATCGATCGATCAGTGGGTTCTTAGTAGAATGAAGCTATTTTCCATTGTATGGCTTAGTTCAGGTGGGTTCTTTTACGATTTGGGGTATTTGAAAAATGTCACGTAGCGGGCAGGCACAAAATATGTTTTAGCCCCTTATACTTGTATATAAGTGCATGGAGCTGTACAGTTTTGTTATTCTCCTATGGCTTTGTTGTAACATCAGTCTACAGACGCATTTAATATTGTGTTTAGATATTATTTGAAAGGAGACATTTATTAAGATTATTTATTGGAATCAAGCACTCTTCATTGTACTGAAATATTATTCTGGGACTATTGTACATTTATTCAAAGGAGTTCTGGACAATGCCATTGTGATATGTCAATACTGCTGGTACACCTGTACATTCAATGATTTGAAATCCATACGGAACATTCGATTCTTCTGGTTTCGAATAAAACGTTTTAGGATCATTTTTGATCCAATTCATAATACTGTCAATTCCCATTAAATTTTCATTTTGTAACTTTTGATAATTAATTAAAGTTTGACAAAATTTGTCGGTTTTGCTTCTATCTGTTACTTATTTTATGACCATAGAGGAGTAACATAAAGTATATCGTAACCACGTTAAAGTGGAACGATTTAATCACACACTTGCAGAATGGTTATTCGGAATAGGTAATGAGGTCCCGGACGCAGGAGACTCGGATTGCAGAGCGATCACACTAATTGGTAATACGACTTCCATTAGTCCTAGCAACATTAAGCAATCAATCCACACGTGTGGTCAGATTAAAACCCGTTAATGCAATTCGGCAAAAGACTGTCACATTTATCAGAAAATCATTTCACAGCTGCACCGTTAGAACCAATTGGAAATATGCTTGTTCGGTATTTGTACGCACCAGGAGAGTTAGAAGGTGGGCATGGTCCGTCGATGTATTTACGATTTCAGAACTGATTGATACTCCAAGACAACAAAGAGGTTACCGTTTTGCGCCTGCAGACCGCTCAACGGTGCAACCATGGAAGGCAAAGCAACCAAGCCGAACATTTGTGCGAGAGGAATTGCAAGTCATTTCAGCGAATAAAGAACACCAAAATTTGGGTTGATTTGCCTGTTCATCACAATCGCATGATGGCCAAGTGCGTCTGTTAACCATATTGGAGTATCCAGCTTGGTGTCACCTGGGAACAAACTCACTTTGGTGCATCAGTGAACACCCATGCGATGTTTCCAACACCGTATCATATTTGCAGTGCGCGTGTTCACGTCGGTCTCGAAGGCCGCAGTACCGCATACTCTACGGTTACTCTACGGTTGGTTTCCCCGAGCAATGTACTTTGAACTTGTCAGCAACCTTTTCATTAGTGCTATTAAACAATGTATGTGCTTTCGGAAAATTGATGGTTCAAATTAATTTACTAAACCTGCCTCAGCCATGTCCAACTAAACATGACTGGTTGGTATATGCATGAGCAGCAAGTCAGTGTCTGTTTACAACTTCTTTACACAATCCTAGTAAAACGGTTTGATCTTGTGATAGAAGAACTCATACATTAGCAGCTTAGACAAGTAAATTTTCGGACAATCCAACATAGATTGTTTTTGTGAGCTTAGTTTAGGTTTTATACTTTGAACGGCAACAAGTACACCGTCGAAGATCTACCGAGATTCAAATATCTGGTCTGCGATGAGCTTTCGATGTTTTTCTTGTTCGCTATCACGGACAAGATCGACGCGGATTCGTTTCATAGCATTCTCAACGTTGTTCATGAGTTTTAAAAAATTGTTCTGAAATCATGTGTTGCCGTTATGCGTAGATCCATATTTATCTCTATATAAGGTGGCATCCATGTGTGCTGGAAAAATTTAAGCACTCGATGGATCCTGGTTACACGCATTAACAATTGCATGCATAACTGTAGATTTCTCACGTGTAGGACATAATTGTGTTTCGTCATAAGACTTGGTACTTGCTTAGTACCTTCAGTACATTACGTACGGATTCATCAACCACTGAGCACTGATACGGGGACAGCTACGTTACTGGCACCGACAAAGCTTCTGTCGCTAAGGGATAATCGTTGTTTATATCATGTAAATGTTCTGGATATTCCAAATCAACTTCAAAGAAGTAGCCGTGGCTGCTGTTGCTGTTTTCTTCGTGTACGTGTTTTTATATGTTAATGTATCTAGGATTGATCCATTGACAATCAAATACCGGTAATGGTTGCATTATTTGCCAATTTATAGAGGTTATTGGAATCTAGATACATGATTTAACTGTTAGGGGCAGCGGGTTCATATCCGTCTATGCTTGGGTTGCTTGCACGAGCGTATCTGTCACTCGCCATAGAATTCCATCCACGATGTCAGCTTTCGACAAACAGATGTGGGTCAATATCGGTGAACGATTCCAACTCGTTTTTGGTTTTTGATATCAATGGTTCCCTACCGATTCCCGGTGATGAAATGTAATGTGCAGAAAGTAATTTGTACATGTGAATGGCAGTATCAGGAAATTTCTCAAACACATCAGCAAGCAACAGCACATCAGTGCTTAAATATAAAACGTGATAGTCACCCATGGTTTTGCATTATAATGCTGACCAAACTTTGTTCGTTGGTGGAAGTACCTGCACGTGACAGCGATGAATAAAACGCTTAAATCGATGGTAACCGAGTTTTCCACTTTACTCCTGTATTCGTATGTATACACACCTTTTCGTGTTGACAAACAAATGTTTGGGACACTGGTACAGTATCCACGGGTAAATTTGAAGTTTGTGACCGTTTGGCTGCTCATTAACATGATAAATGATGAATTCAGAAACTGTAACGAATCGATGAATTGTAATTGACCTAGCAGAAACGTCATGTTTTTCTCCAAGTTGTTTGGGATACCACTTATTAGTGAGTTTCATGCCGTAGCTACTACTTGCATAATCAAATGACAATGATACCCACTCATGTTATGAAGCATTACGGACAATGGTCACGGACATGTTTGTTGGCGGAGCTAATTTCCTTTAGAAATCCAGCAGTGAGTGGCTGCGGAAAACTCACATATGTTTTCGCGTGTCATAACCAAATCTTCTGGAGAAAAAAACTATTCCGAATCCATTTTGCCGTAATATCAAATCGATTTAAGAAACACCTAAACAGAGTCCTTACCGCGATAAAACAATGGTGGTTCAGTTTGCAATTAACAACTAACTGCTGTATAACAAAAGACTTGTTCAGCAACTCGCGTTGTTTGGTCGATAGGCTCATCTTTGAAAACAAAGCGTTCCACTGAAAGGTTGAGACATTAAAATTCTGCGTAGATGATATAAAGACTTTCATCTTTCGTTGTGACGCAGTAAATTTGAGAATATTTTATCCAGGTTGTGGCATTATTGTCTGCCGAGGTTTCTCGCTGATCCCACCACAGTAAAAGTCAAGGTCAGTGAGCTGCTGTTGGGTGTCAAATACATGCATGCAACGTCTGCATGGATATTTCTTACTCTCATGCTTGCTGCATCGGTTATGCAAACAGGCAAGATTCTTTATCCATACATAGTGCGATACCGATTCCATGTTTTCCATGTTGTCTGTGTGGGAACAGTGCAAGCGGATAAAAGCTTTGTAGTAAGTAAAGACTTTTACAACGATTCCTGGGTTAAGTGTTTCAGATTTGTTCAATGTGGTCTTAGTAACCTGCCAAACTTAAGTTCACCCAGGCGTTGCCTGTATTTTCGAGGCTGGTCTTTAGTGTCACTAGCAGGATATAACGTTGACTGAACTGCCCATTCAAAACATCCCATTCAAAACATCCGTTGCCAAAATTCTGTACAGTTTTCACTGATCTTGGCGGAACCCACTCTTGCGTCGGTATGTAACTGGATTCACGAAACGGTTGATATGGAGAGATATGTACCTAGTTTGTGGCACATCGATCATCAGTCCATTATGATCATGCATTGGTGTATTTATTCAACGTCTCGAGAATCTTTCCAATACCTTTATCAATTTCATCATCAACGGTTCCGGTGTCAGTGTCGATACGGTTCAGGACTGTACGAGCACCGCTATGAATCCATAGTGTAGTAGTTATACTTGTCGCGACTAAGCGGCATAACCAAATGCGCATTAAAGCAATATCTACTGAGTGGCCAGAGCGTTGTAACACGGATGTGATTCCAAGAATCATATGTGTTAACAGTTCTCGAGTATATTTGCCTGGTTTGTGTGTGTGTGTGGAATAATTACCACGTGATTTTCCAATTCACAACTACGCGTATGAAATTTAAACTCAGGTACTTGTGATTTCTGTGCATTTTCACGAACATACTCAGCAGTCTCGGAAGCAATAGCAATACGCTGTTGTAATATTTAGTTTAGCTCATGCACAGTTGGTGTGCTTTTATGAAGAGAAGGCATTCTCTAATTGAGAAGTCCGTCAATAACGTGTTTAAATACCCGGATGAGAAACTGCAATTGCTTCAATCCTACATATTATATCGTTTATTTCTGTGTCTGTTTGTACTATCACAGGCGTTTGTACAAATTCTTTGTCTACGTGCATAACCAAAGTTAGATGATCCCATATGTGTCATTTTGTTCTTGAAACGCTGCATGCACCATATCCGCAAACAGTGCTAGATTTCACATTAAAGTCATTTACTACTATACAAAATGTTTATTAACATTTTCGGACGGTACTCCTCCCAACGACATGGTGCTAGTGTGAATCTGGGCAGGTTTGACACCAAAACGGATTTGTTGTTGTTGTTGTTGTTGTTGTTATAGGGTTTAACGCCATTTTTCAGCACAAGATAGGCTATACATGGCGGCCAGTATTAATGGTGGAGAAAGAACCCTGGAAAATCCCGGGAAGAACCACCGACCCACGAGAAGCTACTGGCAGGCTTTCTCAGGTACCCACGTTACCCGAGCCTGTACTCGAACTCACGCAGACAGAGGTGAGATGGCAGTGATCCGTAACGGTCAGCGCTTTAGACCACTCGGCCACTCGGGGCCCCCAAAACGGATTTGATTGAGTTTTTTGGTCGTGATGGTGCTGATGCCGACTCAGATGAACTTGTGATTTTTAAAGTCCAATGTTGACATTCAATATATTATTATCAAGTTTAACAGCACTGTGGCAAAGAACCTGGCTGAAATAGCTGAATACGGTGGAATCAGAGACAGCACCGTGTCGGTTGCGTTTATCAAAGAATATGTAGATACAGCTATTGATGGGATGAAACAATACGTGGATGAATAGATCACAAATGTGCCACCACTTTCGCTCGTAGTAACGTCCTGGAGCATAAAATATTATGGGAATATTAATCGAACAAGGAGAGAAAAACACTAACGAATCAATCTTACCAAATGGTCTACTTATTTTAGGTTTTGTTGATGAAATGGCATTGATAGAATTAAAAGTCAGATTTAAAGGTAATCGAGTCCGAATCATACTTGTTTATTATAATTGGAAGTAAAGGTGTTGAGGCGAGGGAAGTTGGATATATGATAAGCAGTATCGTGCTTATCATTTTGTGCCAGTAATATAAACAAATGACAAGCCGGACAGTGTCGTTTCAAATTCTTACAAAGCTGCATTATCAGCATCGTAATTCACAGAGATGAAATTCAGTTTGAAGAACTCAATTCACAGGAGATGAAATTCAGTTTGAAGCACTCAATTCACAGGAGATGAAATTCAGTTTGAAGCACTCAACGTTTATCCTAAAAGGTACTTAACCGTCTCTGGTGTTTGTGTTTAACGGGTACTTAACCGACTTTGGTGTTTGTGTTTAACGGGTACTTAACCGTCTCTGGTGTTTGTGTTTAACGGGTACTTAACCGTCTCTGGTGTTTGTGTTTAACGGGTACTTAACCGTCTCTGGTGTTTGTGTTTAACGGATATTTAACCGTCTCTGGTGTTTGTGTTTAACGGGTACTTAACCGTCACTGGTGTTTGCATTTAACGGGTACTTAACCGTCTCTGGTGTTTAAGTTAACGGGTACTTAACCGTCTCTGGCGTTTGTGTTTAACGGGTATTTAACCGTCTCTGGTGTTTGTGCTTAACGGGTACTTAACCGTCTTTGGTGTTTCTGTTTAACGGGTACTTGAAACCGTCTCTGGCATTTGCGTTTAACGGGTACTTAACCGTCTTTGGTGTTTGTTTTTAAGGTCAGTTTAATCATTACAAACATAATGGATTCGGACCACGGTGATAATATTGGGGAATTTATTGACGGTGTATTGGACCAGCTGTCGGCGGATGCTAACGTCGATATCAATTTCGTTCCATTTGTGGCTGAATATCTGCTTCAAAGTGGTGTTACCAAACCCTCATGTGAAATAGCATATGATTTTGTTAAAGGTCGAATCGAAATTGGTCGTTGATACCGCCTTGATGTAGCACTACCAACTCTTGACTGATTGTTTGGACATTTAACTTTCGTGGATTATTAATGCAAATAGTCCACGGGTTGCCCAACATGTGTGGCTTGCTCTCTAAATGAGTTAAGTCATGCGGGATAGAGGCCGTGACCTAGAAAGTAATAAAAACTCCTAACCCGCCATAACGACACTACTTCTATCAGTTAGGAGGCCAAGTGAAAATCAACACATCATTTGTCCAGTCCCCAGAGATGACTAAAACTGAGAAACGGAAAAGAAACTGACCTTCTGTCAAAAGCCAAAGCACATGGAAAAGATGCTATACAAGCAGAAGTTTACAAAACCGGAGGCTAGCCCGTGGAACAGAAACTGATTTAACTCTTCCAGTCAATGTGGACTGAAGAATCCATTGCCCACTTCTACAAACTAAAATGCAATATACAGTCCTATGACAACCATCAAGACATAACTTACTGTCAATAGCCGGCAAAATCCTTGCCAAAATTCAGCTGAATAGCCTTTTTCTGCACAGTGATCAAGACTCCTACCAGAGTGTCAGTGTGGCTTCATAAAATAATGCGTGACTACAGATATAGTGTTTGCAGCTCGTCAACTCCGAGAAATGCCTGGAACAGAACTCCGACGGGCAAACGATATTCATCCACCTGGCAAAATCCCTTGACACAGCGTATGATCCTTTCAAAATTTGGTTGCCTAGAGAAACTCTTCGTAATGGTTCGGCAATTCCATACTGACATATTCGCTCGTGTAAAACGATGAGTCATCCGAACCGTTCTCAGTAAAAGATTGTGTCAAGCAAAGCTGTATTATGGCCCTAACCCTCTTCCAGTAGGATATTTTTTGCAATGTTTATTGATGCCTCCCGTGCCTATGACACTGGGATCGACATCAGTTACCGGACTAATGACAATTTATTCATTTTGAAGCGACTACAGGCACAGACTAATTCAAATGAAGTGACTGTGATCTACTGTTTGCTGGTGGTTGTTCCATTAATGCCTTACGTATAATCTCTACCTTCATAGTAAATGGCCTTATCCTCCTTGCAGTGGACAAGGAGTACACTATCACGCTCAGTTTACGTCGATGGTGAAATCAACGCCAGGACCACCAAAGTAAATATATCCTTTGGTAGACAACATGCAAATGTGTGACAGAGGCATTAGACTGAAAACAAAACAAGGCCGGCATGCTCCCCACTCTGCCGTATGCATGAGAAACCTCGACGGTACAAAGACACTATGCAATGAAGCGGAACCATTTTTAAATGGGTTGCATGAAGAAACTGATGAGGATAAAATGGCATGTCTGAGTCCAACACTCACAGGTTCTCATACGGGCAGGCATTCAAAGCATCCACACTCTGGTAATGGAACCGCAGATGAGATGGGCAGGCCACTTTACCAGAATGTTAAAAGAGCGACTACCACAGAAGTTTTCTACGGTGAGCTGAATGGGGGAATATGATCTCATGGTGATCAGAAGAATCACTTAAACGATTCCGTCAAGTCATCTTGGAAACATTTCGCGCGGAATCGTACCATCTGGTGCAGTCATTCATACTGTAGCTACATACTTGTGAATAAGAAGAATTGCAGAGGCAGTTCAGCCGTGCGATTAACGTAAATTTCATAACTGCAGTACTTCCTCTATTGAACAAGCAACCCAAAGCGGCACATCCTGTACAGTGTGCGACAGACATTTTAGAGCACAAATTGTACTGATCAGTCACTCTCGTACATACTGAAACAAAACCAGTTAATGATATCTTGGTCATCTTCGAACTCGAAAGACGAACAACAACAGTAGAGTGGCCAGGCACACAAACGGCATCGCTTTTGATGGTAGAGGTCTTGCTATATGTCTGATTTCTCAATGTAAGGCATCACTCTGTATGCAATGCTTTATTGAACTTGGAGTCTGCAGTGGACAGCGCAGTCGGTACCTGAATTATTCATCTTTCAAGGTCGGCGTTTGTACTCTCAGTGAATTGTTTGTCTCGGAACGTTCCACTTTGCTATGCTGTTAATATGGTAAAGTATTGAGGTTTAGTACTTGCACTTGTTGCTGGTACACGATCAGATAGACTTTTCTAACGGTCGACAGAGAATTTGGTAGTTTTGCATACGTACAATCTCGTGTGGATCCAATGTTTTCACGCGAAAATCTTGATCCTGCCAAATTTGTAAAGTTTCTTTCAAGAATGTCAAAAGTTCACTTCTTTAATTGAATGACAGTTGAGTGCGAATCCTTTGACTTTGCATTTGGTTGAATTTCTCCATGTCGGTCTCTGTATTGGCATCAGTCGTTTTGGAGGTCACCGCTAGCAGACCTTACCATAGCTTGGTTGTTCGTGCGTCCATACACCTAAACGGTCCCCTTTAATGACTGGGTGACGGCTTTGATATAAACTTAACACGGCCTCGTCTCTTCCAAACAAACTATGATGTCAGAAACACTTAATACGGTCTTTTCTTCCATTTATATTAAGATATACTCTTAGCACGGCCTAACAGATTATGATATCATACGTACATTTAACACAGCCTGTGTTCTTACAAACAATGATCTCATATATACGCTTTAAACCCCAATGCTGAACTTTTTAAAAATAAATTTCACTGTTCTTCCAATCTAACTAAAGTTTCGAGGGAAGGAAATGATTTTCTTTAAAGAAAAACTATTTGACACTGACCTTTTTCTTTTAAATAATCAAGATGTTAGGTTTAAACGATGTTCAAATATTCAGTTTAAAATTAGGAGGTGCCACCTCGTAATTCAGTCGCTGAAGTCGCTTGTAATTCCTTTCTTATTTCGGGAGTGTTCCAAAACCAGTGATGTCAAACATTCGACAAATTCGGTTAGTGACCAATCTAATAACAAGGACATTCGCAAGTGGCGGACAATACGACTGTAGAGAGGTTGAAGAGAAGTAGGCCAGCATTTTTAAGGGGACCTGACAAGACAGCATGCGTTAGATAAAATTAAGACTTGGGTGAATATTAGTGATCAGCTGGAACGCTGGATTATTTTGAAGGCAAACTTGGGCTGAAGACAAACCCAACTGTTGCAGATTTCCATATTAGTTTGAAAGCATACGACACTAACAGTCAAAACTAATGTACTCAGATATGCCTTAAAGAAAAAAATACTCGTAAATTATTGCATCATATCAAAAGCAAAATGAGAAAAGCGTATGACATTAGGATCACCTACCTTATACAACATACCCTGATTTTGGCTTGTTCATTTTACAACGGTGACTTCATCAAATCCTGTGTTCCACCTTTCGACTGAAATCGATTGACCCACGGGTGTCGCCGATCAACATTGGATTAATCCGTACGCGTGTGAAAAATGGCCGGGATTCTCGGTTCAATGGAGAAATTGCATTGGTCATAATGTGATGAAACGTCGATATTATCTAGTTTTAATGGCACCCAATGATGCTTAGGACAGATTTCAAGGTTCTGTCTTATTCAGATGATTGGGAATATTCGACTTTTAGCACGTAACTACGGCATTGTGGCTTTAACACAGACTACGTATAACAAAATACAGCAGATATACGCTTAACACGGCCTGTGTATCTTCTAAACTAGTCTTCAAGTTCAATATAGACTTTACAAGTAGAATGGTTACCACGCTTTAAATCTTCCCGGACTAAGCATTCTCTACACTTTTAATCTGGTGTATTAGACTAATATAGTCGAATGTTACAAATGTTTCTGGGTAGATTCTACATCCTGTTGTAAATTACACCTTAGATTTCAGTTGCTACCAAAACTAATGCAATAATTAGCCACAATAAACTACGAAATAATAATAAAGAAACTTAAGCAACCAATGTTTAAGACTAAGATTACCTAACTAAAGCTCCTTAAAATTTATGTGAACATTTTTAAACCAATTCTGACTTAAGTGATTTAAATTTAAGCTACAGGGATTTTAATAATTTTTACAAAGATTCATGGAAATTTCTCTGTGCTTTTAATGTCTGAAAATGAAATTCCCCTAAGTTAAACGAAACATTGAAACCATAAAATGGCTATTAGCATTTCTCAGGAAATTGAGAAGCCAAAATATTTTCGTAATTTAGATCAATATCTTTTTCAAATCTTTCATTCTTGCTTTGTGGAACACTACATTTTACATCAGTTTTGTCCAACCTTTTCTCCTGATGGCAAAATTGCAACTTTTATCCCACTCACAAGACCGTTTATAAAACTGGATACATTTTTCACTATTAGTCGGCACGAGCTATGAAAGTTGGAGGGCCGAAGAGAAACCTTGGGTGGATCGGATTTTGGCTTGCGGAGCATATATTGGACAACTCTGTTTTACATTGTTCTACTCCATTTGAAGTGCAATGACCAGTGTGGTGACAGCATTTTTAAACGTGTAGTCTCGATTTTACTGTCTATAATTTTCGACGCCCAAAAATGTATATAGCGCATAATTGAAGCAGTTTTATGAGAGTGTGTAATTCGCTCCTTCCACTTATATTTATCATTAAAATGTATTGTCTGTTAATAGTAATTGGCACCATCCCACAGATCGAACACTGAGATTAACTCTTCCTGACATTATCAAGTGTAAGATCTATTAGATATCGATATACAGTTCAGCCGCACTGATCATTACGTTTAACTGGGTGAGCTATGGTGCATGTTAGGATTCATGAGAAACATATTTAGACTGGTAAGCAGTTCTTCGTCGATTGGGATTTTCACTTGCTAAGTGGATTACGGCTGCAAGCGTCTGCTGCACTTATTCCAGCTATGATCAAAAAATGACAAGTTGGCCTTGATAGATATACTACTTGATGAATGTCCCGATTTATCAGACTCAGAATTCCAGGATTATCGCGCCTTCTCTTTCGTTCATCTATCACCCAATATTAGCTTTACATCAACCTAATTTTGTTGTGGCTGTTGCATTAAGTTAGCTGTTCATGCATGTTTTAAAGAAAAGAACAATAACACCAACGAAAAAGAAAAAGATGAACTTTTTCACCACTTAAAGTCAGTTCGTCCTTGATGCTGCAAGCCTTCAAGCAAAACAAATTACATTTCAACTCAGATTAACCTATTATTATTATTATTATTATTATTATTAGAAAGTACTTGCTATTTCGTAAGCAATGCCATTGTTAACAACCAGAAACAACTCCGTGAGTGAAACTTGTCAGATCCAGGGTAAAACATCACTGTTGGTGGAATGTTTCACAATCACACTGACACCTGTGCGAAAATCTCGTCAGAGACGGGATCCAATAACATGTCATGGATCCCACCAAGAACATCCGTTACATTCAGGATTAAGAAAGTCATGGTAAGTATTTATTTCAGTTATATTTATAAAGGGCTTGTATTAGTAAATATGGAACCTCCGCATTCATTAGATATTTTCCGCGATTTCAGTGTGGAGTAGGGATGAACATTAATAGTGGTATTACTACTAATGACGCACAACAATCCCATTAATCTATATATATATATATATATATATATATATATATATATATATATATATATATATATATATATATGCAATAAACTGACAGCGAACAGTGCAAATCTAGTATCTAACTAGCCTGAGCTCTTTCGACTCTTAATGAGTGTTTTTCAAAGGCATATACAAAACATAGACAAGACAAACAAATAAAACAGAAACACCGCAGTGTTTGCAAAACTTTACATGGCTGTTTCTACAGGAATTAAACCTTTAAATTTATTATGTTTCAACTTGTTGCGGATCCTGGAAAATGTTTGTATTGACCTAGAAATCGATGAGCCATAAAGACTTCTGTTATTTTATGTACATTTATGTAAGCGCAAATTATATCCCGGATATTTCATTGTTATGGTAGTAATTGTAGGCTATTAAGCAAGTTTAGAGAATTATTTAAAAGAAAATGTGTCGGCTGCAAAAGATAATTTTATTTGTGCATGGCTGTCTTTTTCTAGTCTTTTTGGTTTAAACCGCTTGGTTTCAATGTTCTAATGCGGCGTATCCAGTAAGATTTCTTTTCTTTCCTGGTTTCGGAACTCCAGTTGGGATTGTGAGCAATTGCAATAAGTGTTATATCGCTAAAAGTGTGGCCAGGGGAGCAGAAGTGTTCTGCGACCAGGCTTCTGTATAGCTTCTTTGTCATCCAATCAGATCTATAAAGGTTGATCCTTTTGTATAGCTTTTCAGTTCATCCGACTTACTGAAGGCTACAGATCTTACATGTGATGAGATAAATTACATTCTCTGTTTTTGCACGTTTTGTTTGGACCATGTATGTTTAGTTTTTCTCTAGTCACTGTGCTAGAAAATGTCACGGTCTCTATCATACGTTGACAGGTTTTGCATCTTTTATCGCCACAGGGGCCAAATTGACTAGGGTGGTCTTGATTAGTGATTGGCGTTAACTTCGCCCTGACTAGGATGTCCTTGAGGTTTTTTGGTCTCCGGTAGGCTACTACAGGTTTGTTGGGGAGGATTAACTTTAGTGCGTCCGACGATTCCATGTTGGGCCGGTGTTTCGCTATGATTTTACCTACTTTGGGGTTGTCTGGATGGTAGGTCAGGATAAATGGTATCCTATCAGCCTTTTCCTTCTTTCCATATTTCAGTAGGTCATCGCGGTTTGTTTGTTTAGCCCTTTGGGTTGCCTCCTCAATCAGGTCTTTGTCGTAGCCTCGGTAAATTAAATGTTTGGATAGCTCTTCAGACCTTTTTAGGAATGTTTCATCGTCGGAGCAAATTCTGCGTATCTTTAGTACCTGGCTGGAATGTTCCTACTGCAGTGTTTTGGATGACAGCTGGTTGGGAGGAGATACTGGTGTTTGTCAGTAGGTTTCGAGTAGATGTCTGTATGGAGTTTGTTTTCTACCAGTCTGGTTGTTGTGTCCAGGAAAACGTGACTTGAGTTGGAGATTTCTGCCGTGAATTTTATTGAAGGATGGAAGTTGTTTGCCTTTGATACGAAATCATCCAGACTTTCTCTTCCATGTTGCCACTTCATTTCTATATCATCGATAAAGCATACCCACTGGTATGGTGTAAGTTCAACCGATGCTAAAAGTTGACCCTCCAGTTTTCCCATAAAAATATTAGCATCCGAAGGGGCCACTTTTGTGCCCATTGCAGTTCCATTGATTTGGAGGTAGTTTTCTTCATTAAATTCAAAGTTATTGAGTTTTAAGACAAGCTCCAGGAGTTGGACTAGGAAATGTGTGGGTGGATTGTATACAGTTCTTGTTTCCCATGCTTCTCTACAGGCCTGTATCCCTTCGTTGTGCGGTATGTTAGTATACAAAAGATGTGACGTCTAAGGAAACAAGCAATGTATCTGGCAGTAATGGTTCGCTTGCTTTGCTTTTCATGAGATAATCTGTCGTGTCCTGAAGATATGATCCAAATATTCTGATATCCTTTCTACCTGCCCTTGGGTTTTCTGGGCTTAAGTAGTTTTTCGTTTGCTGGTCTATGTGCCCGATTTGGTACGCCTCGTCAATAATATTAGTGATGGTTTTTGCATATTCCAGTGTTGGATCATGGTCTAGTTTTTGGTAGAACCTAGCGTCACTTAGTTGTCTACTTGCTTCACTAATGTAGTTATCCCTATTCATAACGACCACAGCGGAACCCTTATCTGCAGGCTTAATTATGATGTCTGTTCTGCTTTTTTCAGTGAGTGTAGGGCATCTGGTTCTTTTGTCAAATTATAGTATCTGTTAGCATGGTTGATGTGTCTGGAAGTGTCGTTTTCAACTGAGTTGATACAGGCTTCTAGATTTGGAATTGAACTTTTTGGTGGAGTCCAATTACTTTTTTTCTAAATATGGGTTGGTCGCAGCTTATATTTTCCTCTGATTTATTTGTTGGCTGCAAGGCAAAATGGGCATTGAGTTTTACTCGTCCGCTAAACTCTTCGGTGTCATTTTTTAGCTTCCCTCTATCGTATGTCTTTGGACGGGGACAGAAACTCAAACCCTTCGATAAAAGTTTCATTTCTGCCTCCGTAAGTTCTAACTTTGAGATATTAGTAGTATATGGGGGCGATATGGCCCCACGTAGACCGTAATGTTAAAAACAGGTCCCGGCACTATGGCCCCAAAATTTATAGCCCCACGTA